>APFE031507914.1:0-11857 GCA_000404065.3 Pinus taeda
AGGCCGTCGAGTGATCGAGGTCCACCGTTGCTGCTGTCCGGGTGGACTCCTAGGTGGCCTCGGTGCGTGGCTTGGAGGGTTAGGGGGCATTTCTAAGAGAGGTTGTGGGCTCGGTTGGTATTGTTGTTTTATTTCCTTCCGTTTCCTTTGCATTGAGGCTGCCGCAGGCGATCATGTGATCGAGGTCCATCATTGCTGTTGTTCGGGTGGACTCCTAGGTGGCCTCGCTGCGTAGCGCAGAGGCTTTTGGAGGCATTCATTTCTAGGGGAGTGGGTGAGTGATCCCTCATTTTCTTGTCGGTTGGCGGCACAGTTTCAAACTCTGGAGTGGCCTTTGTGCGTTGTGGCTCGGCAGGTCTACCCATTTGTTCGCCATGTCCTGGGCATGTTGCGTGTGCTTCCTTCTTGGGATGCAAGAGGTGCAAGGCATAAAAGTTTTACATGATATTTTGACATCTCTCTAAATTGATGGGTGTTCATGTTGGCTCTTGGTAAGAGAGTGCTCGGAATGCCCTTTGAAGTGGGAGGGAGCTACCTGGTTGATCCTGCCAGTAGTCATATGCTTGTCTCAAAGATTAAGCCATGCATGTCTAAGTATGAACTAATTCAGACTATGAAACTGCGGATGGCTCATTAAATCAGTTATAGTTTTCTTGATGGTACCATACTACTCGGATAACCATAGTAATTCTAGAGCTAATACGTGGGAGCATTGTCGCTTCATTTCGGTGAGTCGTTTGAGGGCGTGCGTGTGAACTTGTTCGGGCGGGTCGTTCGGACGGGTTGGGCGAGGGCGTGCGTGTGAAATCGTTCGGGCGGGTCGGGCGAGGGCATCCACGTGAACTCGTTCGGGCGGGTCATTCGGGTGAGGGCATCTGTGTGAACTCGTTCAGGCGGGTCGGGCGAGGGTGCACCCGGCCGAACGAGCCCGTATCAAAAAATGCTAAGTTGTGACCCGAGGATGGCATTGTGCACATTCGTGCAGCTCATTTGCCCGGCTCTCCCTTGTCCTTTTGTTTCGGTGAGTCGTTTGAGGGCGTGCATGTGAACTCGTATAGGTGGGTGAACTTGTTCAGGTGGGTCATTCGTGCGTGTGAACTCGTTCGGGCGGGTCGTTCGGGTGAACTTGTTCAGGCGAGTCGAGTGAGGGCGCACGTGGGCGAACGAACCTGTATCAAAAAATACTAAGTTGTGACCCGAGGTTGGCTTTGTGCACGTTCGTGCAACTCGTTTGCCCGACTCTCCCTTGTCCCTTCATTTCGGTGAGTCGTTTGAGGGCGTGCGTGTGAACTCGTTCGGGCGGGTCGTTCGGGTGAACTCGTTCAGGTGGGTCAGGCGAGGGCGCACCCGGGCGAATGAGCCCGTATCAAAAAATGCTAAGTTGTGACCCGAGGTTGGCTTTGTGCATGTTCGTGCATCTTGTTTTCCCAGCTCTCCCTTATCCCTTCGTTTCGGTGAGTTGTTTGACGGCGTGTGTGTGAACTCGTTCAGGCGGGTTGTTCGGGTGGGTTGTTCGGGGGAACTGATTCAGGCGAGTCAGGCGAGGGCGCACGTGGGCGAACAAGCCTGTATCATAAAATGCTAAGTTGTGACTCGAGGTTGGCTTTGTGCACATTCGTGCAGCTCGTTTTCCCGGCTCTCCCTTGTCCCTTCATTTCGGTGAGTCGTTTGAGGGCGCGCATGTGAACTCATTCGGGCGGGTCGTTCGGGTGAACTCGTTCAGGCGGGTCGGGCGAGGGCGCACCCGGGCGAACGAGCCCATATCAAAAAGTGCTAAGTTGTGACCCAAGGTTGTCTTTGTGCACGTTCGTGCAGCTCGTTTGCCCGGCTCTCCCTTGTCCCTTCTTTTCGGTGAGTCGTTTGAGGGCGTGCATGTGCACTCGTTCAGGCAGGTCGTTTGGGCGGGTCGTTTGAGTGAACTCGTTCAGGTGGGCCGGGTGAGGGCGCACGAGGGCGAATGAGCCCTTATCGAAAAATGCTAAGTTGTGACCCGAGGTTGGCTTTGTGCATGTTCGTGCAGCTCGTTTTCCCGGCTCTCCCTTGTCCCTTCGTTTTGGTGATTCGTTTGAGGGCATGCATGTGAACTCGTTTGGGTTAGTCGTTCGGGTGAACTCGTTCAGGCGGGTCGGGCGAGGGCACACCCGGACGAACAAGCCCGTATTGAAAAATGCTAAGTTTTGACCCGAGGTTGACTTTGTGCATGTTCATGCAGCTTGTTTGCCCGGTTCTCCCTTCTCCCTTCGTTTCGGTGAGTCGTTTGAGCGCGTGCGTGTGAACTCGTTCGGGTGGGTCGTTCGGGTGAACTCGTTCGAGCGGGTCGTACGGGCGGGTCGTTCAGGTGAACTCGTTTAGGCGGGTCGGGCGAGGGCGCATGCAGGCGAACGAGCCTGTATCAAAAAATGCTAAGTTGTGACCGAGGTTGGCTTTGTGCACATTCGTGCAGCTCGTTTTCTTAGCTCGCCCTTGTCCCTTCGTTTCGGTGAGTCATTTGAGGGCGTGCGTGTGAACTCGTTCGGGCAGGTCGTTCAGGCCGGTCGGGCGAGGACGCATGCGGGCGAACGCGCCCGTATCAAAAAATGCTAAGTTGTGACCCGAGGTTGGCTTTGTGCATGTTCGTGCAGCTCATTTGCCCGGCTCTCCCTTCTCCCTTCGTTTCGGTGAGTCGTTTGAGGGCGTGCTGTGAACTCAATCTAGCGGGTCGTTCGGGTGAACTCGTTCAAGCAGGTCAGGTGAGGGTGCACCGGGGCGAACGAGCCTGTATCGAAAAATGCTAAGTTGTGACCCGAGGTTGGCTTTGTGCACGTTCGTGCAGCTCGTTTGCCCGACTCTCCCTTGTCCCTTCATTTTGGTGAATCGTTTGAGGGCGTGCGTGTGAACTCATTCGGGCGGGTCATTCGGGTGAACTCGTTCAGGCGGGTTAGGCGAGGGCGTACCCGGGCGAATGAGCCCGTATCAAAAAATGCTAAGTTGTGACCCGAGGTTAGATTTGTGCACGTTCATGCAGCTCGTTTGCCCGGCTCTCCCTTGTCCCTTCATTTCGGTGAGTCGTTTGAGGAAGTGCGTGTGAACTCGTTCGGGCGGGTCATTCGGGTGAACTCGTTCAGGCACGTAGGGCGAGGGCACACCTAGGCGAACGAGCGCGTATCAAAAAATGCTAAGTTGTGACCCGAGGTTGGCTTTGTGCACGTTCGTGCAGCTCGTTTGGCCGACTCTCTGTTATATACCTAGGGGGGGTAATATGGGGTACCGAGGGAGGTACCCAAGGTAATAATGTAATAATGGGATGGGCCATAGTAATAAATAAGGTGGTTAACCCATGTCATGTAAGGGACCACAAGTAGTTAATAATAATGTAAGGGGCCCATGGTATTAGTTGATGGTATGAGGAAACCATGGTAATGATGCATGGTATTGTATGTATGAAGCCTATTTAGAGGCTAGAGACTCCACATGGAGAGAAATGAAGAGAGATAGTCTTGTATGAACAAGCATATGGCTTGTGGAGTGTTCTCCTTCCTTAAGGAGTGAATGTATGGTGTTGCCCTACCATAAGGGTTTGATAATAAAGAAGCATTTCTATCTATTTCTGGGTTTAATTGCATTATCTTATATTTTCTTATCAGATCTATATCATTTTGGGTTAGAGCTACAACAAGTGGTATCAGAGCACTTTCTTGGGCACAAAAGTGGATTTTTTTTTTTACTTTTTGCAGGATTTCAAGGGCGGCAAGTTTGCAGATCAGATCTGTACATTTTGGTTCAAGATCTGAAAAATATGATTGCAGATATGTATTCCTTGTGAAAAAATAGCCGATTTTAAAAATAAATCGGTCGAATCGGAGTCCGGATGAAAGAGATATCGCTGATCTAAAAATCAGTGGGGTTGCAGCTAATTTTTCCGGGCAGTGCGTTTTCGGCGCAGATCTAGACATCCTGGTGCAAGATCTACAAGATCTAATTGCAGATCTGGAAGCTTTGTGAAAAAACACCCAATTTCAAAAAAAAATCAGGCGAATCGAAGTCCGGATGAGGGAGATATCGCTGATTTAAAATCAGCTCTTTTTTCAGAAATTTTGGGTGACGGCGGGAGAGTAGCAGCGCAGATTTGAAATTCTAGTGTCTGAATCAGGATTTCTATCACATGGGCAGATGCAGAATGATTGTTCCATTTCGGAAAACATGTTACAATAGAGATTCTGAGCAATATTGAAGAAACTGTGACAATTTCAAATTTTCACCATTTTTCTTTTTCAAAACCCTCTTCATGGCTTCTAGCAAGGCATTTTTTACAGGGAATGATAATGGTCGTACTATTGCAGAACACATAAATGGATACAAGAGGTTATTTAGATATAATTGGAAATCTATGCAATGCAAGCTGTCACTTCATCTTTCTTTCGTATCATTCGTTTCCCTCACAAAGGGAAGATTATTACGGTCGACCAGCTGTCATTTTTCGCTTCCTCTTCGGAAGGAACTATCCCTTTTGTGGAGCATACCTCCAAATCAATTGACAATCTAGGTCACGGGCTTTTCAAAGATCCCGCCCTTATGGGTGTTTTTCCAGCCCCGCCTCCGAATGTTGCTTCCGTCAATATGATTTCTACTTGTCTTGATCCATGGATCGTTCCTCCCATCGACCAAGTAGATTCTTGGGGCGACCAGATGCTGTTGAGTCCTGCCAAACTCAACTATGTCGAAATCGTAGCTGCATCGGCTCCTTCTTCTGAACTTGCTTTTTCAAGCAAGATTTTCCACATGTTCACTCCATCCTTAGGGCTTTTAGATCAAACTTCTTCGGATCCTTTAAAAGAAACATTTTCTTCCGACGAAGCTATTATTGAGACTATGTCTCTCGAGGAACCTCCTTGGCACGATACCACCATCATTCCTCGTTACTCTCTGTCCCTCAGGATATGCCGACTTATATTCAACGGTTTGCTCCTTATTTCCCATTTCGATTCCTTCATTCTCCTGTTCACGTTTATCAAACCTCTTCTGAAGGTAATATGGAAAATATTACGCAAACCCAGCCCATCCAAATCTCTATTAAACCAGGGATCGTCGAACACATTCACATTGGAGTCAATTGTACTCCAGAGGAGATCCAACTTTATTCGAACCTTTTTCGCGAATTTCGTGATGTTTTTTCTTGGTCCTATGAAGAAATGCCCAGCATTGATCCCAACATAGTGGTGCATGAAATCATCACGTACCTAGGTGCTAAGCCTGTTCGTCAACATTTACATCCAGTACACCCCCGAAAGGCTGCAGCAATCAAGGCCGAAGTAGAGAAGCTTCTTAAAGTCGGTTTTATTTATCCTATCCCTCTCACAGATTGGGTTTCTAATATTGTACCTGTCACTAAGAAACAGGGAACTATCCGTGTTTGTGTCGATTATCGTGATATTAATCGGGCCTGTCCTAAAGATAATTTCCCCACACCATTCATTGATCAGATTATTGACGAATGTGCGGGAAGTGAGATGTATTCTTTTATGGACGGTTTTTCTGGTTACAACCAGATCAATATTGCTCCCACTGATCAACACAAGACTGTTTTCATCTGTCCATGGGGTACTTTTGCCTATAAGAAACTCCCTTTCGGTCTCAAAAATGCTGGCACTACCTTCCAACGTGCAATGTCCTACGCTTTTCATGACATACGAAAAATTGTACAGCCATACCTGGATGATCTTCCGGCTCATTTAGCCAAGCGTCAGGACCATCCTACTCACCTTTGCGAGATATTTCTTCGCTGTCGACACTACCGAATCAGGCTTAATCCTCACAAGTGTGTCTTCTACGTAGAATCAGGTCGACTTCTTGGATTTGTCGTCTCCCACGAGGGCATCCGACTGGATCCCCTCAAATTCGAAGCCATAGTCAATATCCCTCCCCCTGCTACCTTACAACAATTGCAAAGCTTGCAAGGTAAGGCGAATTTTTTACGTCGTTTCGTTCCAAACTATGCCGAGGTGGCTAAAGGTTTTACACGATTACTTAAAAAGGATGTCCCTTTTCATTGGGATACCATGGCTCAAGAATCTTTTGAGTGACTCAAGGGTCTCCTTGTTTCTGCTCCATTGCTTCACCCTCCAAACTATCATCGTGACTACACCCTGTATTTAGATGTCGCCGATACCACTATCGGCATGGTTCTTGTTCAAATCGACGACGATGACACTGAGCATGTTATCTATTATCTCAGTAGGAACCTTTTAGATACAGAAACTCGATATGCACATGTCGAGAAGTTGGCGTTAGCCGTCGTTTGTATTGTCCAACGTTTCCGTCACTATATTCTGCTGCGCACTACTACGGTGATTTCCGATTGCAACCCCATGACGTATATCTTGTCACGCTAGTTGCTTGGGGGCAAGTACTCAAAGTGGATTGTCATCCTCCAAGAGTTTGACTTGGAATTCACTACCGCCAAGTCAAAGAAATCACTCATTTTTGTTGAGTTAATTTTCTCTTTGCCATCTTCTTCTTCGCCCTCTCATACCGAAGATCAAATTCCGGATGAGACTTTGTTTCTCATCAGCACCCTCGACCCCTAGTACGGTGACATCCTTGTATATTTGCAAACGTCCTCCTTTCATCTGGGCACTTCTAAAGACGCTTGGTGAAGGATTCGTCATCAATCTCAACCATATCGTATCATTGGGGATACCTTATATCACCTCGGCACTGACTCTGTTCTCCGCCGTTGTCTTACTCACGAGGAAGCTGAGCAAGTCTTGAATGACTGCCACTCAGGTTCTTGTGGTGGTCACATGTCCGTATATGCAACTGCCCAAAAAATCCTCCGTGTTGGTTACTTTTGGCCCTCTATCTTTAAAGATTGCATTCTTGCGGTCTGTTCCTGTCATGAGTGCCAGATATTCCAGCGGAAGATGCGAGCCCCCCCTGCTCCTTTACACCCTGTTGTTACCATCAGCCCTTTTGCAAAATGGGGCATTGATTAAGTGACCTGTAACCCTCGCTCAGCCGGGGGGCATGGGTTTATCATCATTGTCGTCGATTACTTTACTAAATGGGCCGAGGCGATGCCTACACTGGCTGAAGACGGTCACACAGCGGCGCAATTTTTATTCAACCACGTTATTTCGCGATTCGGCGTCCCCCAAGCCATCGTCACTGATCACAGAAAGAATTTCCGAAATCATATGATGACGGAAATAACAACCCAGCTAGGCTTAAAGCATGATAGTTCTACTCCGTACTACCCTCAGTCCAATGGCCAAGTTGAAGCGATCAATAAGATTTTGGTTACAATGCTTCAGCGTACCATTGGCATGCACAAGTCTAACTGGCATTTGATGTTGTTCCCTGCTTTGTGGGCTTACCAAACCTCCGTGAAGGATGCCACTGGTTTCACTCCATTTCAACTAGTCTATGGACTAGAGGCTACCCTTCCAATCGAGTGTGAAATCCCTTCATTAAAATTAGCTGTCGAGCTACTTCCCAACACCACCCCATTAGAAGAACGTCTCCTTTATCTGGAATGGCTAGATGAGACTCGTCGCCTAGCCAATTTGGCCATCGAAACACAGAAGAAGCGAGTCAAATCTCGTTTTGACCAGACTGTACATCCACGTTCTTTTAACGAGGGAGACTTAGTTCTGCTATACGATCAGGCAAACGATAAGCTAGGACCAGGAAAGCTCGAATCTATGTGGCTAGGCCCTTACATTGTCAAGAAAGTTTTGCAAAAAGGGGCCTATGAGTTAATTGATTATGAAGGGAACCCTCTCGCACAGCCCCGAAACGGGCTGTATTTGAAAAAGTACTATGCGTGATGCTAGTACACTTCATTTTGTATATACATGTACTCTAGCAAGTGTGTTGTGTATGTGTGTCAAAATTTTAATAGGCTTGATTGTCACTTATTGTGTCTTCGCTTCTTGTGCAGATGTCTAATACGCCTTATATTGGTTTCGCTGATGGTGCCTGTTGCAGTACTCGTAACTTGTCCTCTACGGCATGGGTGATCTATGATCCTCATGGTGAGCTGATAGATCTTCAAGCTGTCTGTTTGGGTCGTACCACGAATAATGTCGCCGAATATTGTGCTGTAATCGAACTCCTCACTAAAGCAATTAATCTTGGCATTCGAGCATTGGTGGTAAACCTGGATTCTCAACTTGTCGTCCTCCAGCTCAATAGGCGTTATTCCGTCAGAGACCATCATATTCTAAGGTTGTATTTATGTGTAAGATTGTTAGAGAGGAATTTTGAGTTCATTACATATCAGCATATTCCACGACAATTAAACACATTATCTAATGCATTGGCCAATCATGTATTAGATAGACATTTGCGAAATTTGTAAATAAAACATTATACAAGCAAGCACATGAAAACACAATAATAAACCATAAACATATGTATATATATATATATATATGTGTGAGTCAAAATGTTCGCACCCCGTGCGTTACATAATCCAAAAAAAAATAATACATGTCCAAAGCCCATACAGCTGCTGACAGCGTGTTCCTCAAAAATATGCAAAAAGAAACCTAGGCGTCTAATCACGGTGATGCTCATGATAGCATGTCACCGCTCACACCAAACGTCTCAACAGACGATGGACATGAGTAGATACTCCCACCGTGTGCCTCTATTACGCTCTAGGCACGTCCGCCAATCTACCGTAATCTGGAATACCTCGAGTAAGTACCTCAAGGTTTTGTACTAAATCTTCCTCACCCTCTACCTGAGGGTCCGCTGCAGGTTGTGTTGTCTGCACGTTATGAGGCAAGTCAGCTGGTCGCTCTGCACCAACATCTGTATACATATATAGATGCTGTAAGAGATATGCATGTATTAACAAAAAAACTTAAATACATAAAAACGTAAAAAATAAAAGAGTTCTTACCCAGCTCCTCATCCCAGTCCTCTCCGGAAGGTAGAGGGAGATCGGGATCTCCAGTGAAATCCATGCCCGCATAGGGCCAGTCCTCAATGAAAATCATCTGGTGACGGAGCCAGATGAAGAACTCGGGCTTCCAGGACATCTGCTGGCCCCCTCCTCCTCTGGGTATGAGTTCTGCCCATCGATGCAACCTCGGTTCCCGCAACACTAGGTCTACCACTATTCCCCCCTTTACCCGAAAGATCGGCAGTTGCTCCAGGAACAAAGTCACCACGATCGATCCATATCCAAACTATTTGTTTCCATCACGCTTACACTTGGTAAGCTGTCGTTTAATGTTGGTTGTCACCGTCGTGGCCCAATCAAACAGCAGGCTGGAGACACTCAGTGGCCAGCAGCAAATGATTTTTGCTGGCCTCATGGGGCGCCTGTATCCCAGCTGTCTGGGTAATGGTGAATAAAATAACTCGTAGTACCAGGTCGGGCACCGTGTTGATATCTACCTTCCTGCTGTTTGCTCCAAACCGTGCCCCAAGACACACTCGTTCCATCACCTCCTCTATCTTCTCTCCAGAAGGCCGACTACCAGTCAAGATAGGTCGTGCACCTCGCCACGATAACCCAGTGATGAAGTAGACATCAGAAACATCCAACTCCAATGCCTGGTCTTTCAGGTGAAATACCTAATCCTCTGTATCCCAAGCATCCACTATGAAGCGCAGTAGCTCAGGTTGTGCACGTAGGTACGAGGTGTGGAAGAATTTCTTCAAGCCACAGTCTCTCAGAGCATTCAGACAGTCATCATCCTCCAATGCCATGGCATCCACGTTATTATGCTCTCGTTCTTTCCATTCTAGAACCATTTTTGACAAAACCCTGCAGCCAAAGGTAAAATTTCAATTATTAGATCATTGATGAAACCTAAATTGGAAATAATTTGCAAATTCAACGGTCAAATGTGTGGCAAAATGAGATCACACGGTTGGCGCGACTGTTCCTAAAATAGTCGCGCCAATGGCGCGACCCCTTTAGGGAAAAATCACCATTGGCACGGTCCCCTGCAGGAAACCCACGCCAATGGCGCAACCCTAAAAATTTGCAAATCCCCTTGCAGGGGGCTGGATTATGGATCAAGATCTTAAAAAATGGAATGAAAATAGAGCTAGGGATGAGGCCTCTTACCTGTTGCAGACGGCGGCTCGAATGGTCTCCTGGATTGATCGCAATCAGCAGTTGAAATTTGCACCAAAAACCCTCCAATAGTGAACTCACAAGGTAAAAAGTGAAAAGTAAATTTGTTTTTTACCATTTTACTATTTATAGCATTCTTTTGACCTAAAAATACATTAGAAATGATATTTTTGAGTATTTTTGGGATATTTTCATGTCGAAGTGGGTTTTACGCTGTTTTTGTATGATGACAGGGCTTGGTGCAACTCAACGCAACCAAACGAGCTTCTTTTCAACTTTTTCAAGCTCGGTAAAACATGAAAAAAGGTTACTTTATTGTCTGCTTTCAGCTCTTTTCCTGACCTTTTAAAGAGGAAAAGATTGCTGAGTTATTCCTCTTGGCTCGTTAAACGTTACTAAGGGGCGTTCGTTTTAAGTTCTTTTTTCGACCGTTAAAACATAAAAGATTACCGGGTTTTGTTGTTTCAAACTCGTTAATGGTTATGAAACGACATGGTTTTGATCGCTTTTCTACTTTTTCAGGTCAAAATCACTATTTATGAAAAGTACTCCTCGATCGTAATGGTCGAGCGGTTCTTTCGGGCATTATTTTATACTTTTTCGGGCCCGAGAGACACAACTTTACGAAAAAGGACACCCCTGGAGTTTCCTTTTTTGCTGTCTTTTCAAACTCTCTAAACATGAAAAGATGTCGAGTTCTTCCTTTGTCAGACTCGTTAAAACCTGATGACATAGGATCTTGTCGAAATTACACACCACAAGCATATGCTATCCCCATAAAGCTTGTTAAAAATAATTGGGGTACTCGCCAGAAATGGTGGGGGAAAAAAAGAAAATTTTGGGAACCATAATTATTGTCGTGTCGGCAGTATGTCACTCTTGAACATTGCACTTCTCTGCTTTCGTGTCGGGGTGGGGATATCTCATCTCATTTTTCACTTACCTCCGTGGGTTTGGGTAATCCTATTTGACCTCTCATCTGCTCGTTGCCTCGTCATCATGACCTCTGATCCATCGATGTCAAATACTGCCAACTCCACTGTTGTGCCTCCGATATGTTCAAGAGAAGTTGACCTCTGAAAGAAACAACCTCCGTTTGATAGTTCATATAATCTTAATTCACAACATTTTCTCTTCCTGTCTCGTGTCGATGATGTGGGAAACATTATGGCCCACCTTCGACGAAGATCACTTCCTGTCGACTTCAGCTCATTATCCAGGAAAGTGACCTAGAGACTCCCTTCGAGTACCTTGGAGCCTGCATGCCTCAATGGCAAGTTCTTCGTGTTCGACACGAGGTTTTTATCATTGGCCTCCAATCGGATGACTCTACGGGTGTTCGACAACGGCTCACTAATTCACACGCTGTAGATTGTACCTATAGTACCTTGAGGGCCATTGTCATTATTGGTGGTACCTCTCACGTCTGTTAACAGCTTTCATCATTGGCTGGTAATCGAAAGATGTTCATGCATGTTCGACTTCAACTCACATGTTCACATGCTTGAACTTGTACTTATGTTCGGGTCGAGATGGAGCGCAAGACCCTAGATTGTGTCTGTTGTAATCCAGGCATGATTTTTGATACATGACTCATTCACTAGATGGCTGCGACCATACCTAAGTCAATTCATTGATCCTAACCAGATGGCTGCGTCCATACTACGGATCTAGATGTACTCTCTTATGGATGGCTGCGACCATGCCACATACATCATGTATTTGAACTATCAAATTGTATCTCTCAATGCAGATTCTCGGTGGTAGCTATATATGTTCTTG
>APFE031507915.1:2020-14351 GCA_000404065.3 Pinus taeda
AGAGGGAGATGAATACACAAAGATGGAGGAAGAGAGAGAGAAGGAGAGGAGGGAGATAGTGAGAAGATTGGAGGGCAGAGCGAGAGAGAGAGAGAGAGAGGGAGAGAGAGAGATAGGTGGGGTAAGAGAGAGGGAGGTAGGAGAGAAAGGGAGAGAGAGGATGAGAGAGGCAGGATGAGAGAGGGAGGGATAGAGAGATGAAGATTGAGGGGAGGAGATGGAGGGATGAAGAAAGACATAGAGAGTAAGAAGTGGAAAGAGAGAGAGGGAGTGACAAGGGAGAGATCGAGAGAGAGAGTGTATGTTTAGGGGTAAGATGAAAGAGACAAAGAATAATTTTATGTTTAGCGGTAAGATGGATTTTATTCAAACTCTACAAAATTTGATGATTAATCTGTTGTTTCTCCTTCATCAAATTTTCATTGTCAAATGTGTAGTCGAGCACTTCCTATTTGAGACTCTTGACAATTTCTTCCAAATATTTACCCTTCAGTTGGTCCATTCCAAGACCGTTATATTCAATTTCATCATTAATCCTACTTATATTTTCACCACTCACCTCTTTTTCCTCACTGTATGGCCTTTGGGCATTCTCTCTAGACTCATATGCGCCATTATGCAATTTTCCATGAAACATTTCTTGTACTTTTTCCTACACTTGTTTCCCAAAATTCTTGCTAAATTCTGAAATTTAGGTTTTCCATGCTAGAATTAATGGATAATGTTACAGTTAGTTGTTTTAAGGATAGGATTGAGACTCTAAGATTAGGTCTCAGATCCTACTATTTCGGGAGTGGTTGAAACCACCTTGTTAGTGTGAAAGCCTATATGTACTAGGTTCTCCTAACTGAATAGCATGTGCATCGTGTAAAGTGCCTGGGCACTCTCTAGGTATCTCACCTTGAGAGCCACTTAATTAATAGAATACCAGTTTTTAACATGGTATCAGAGCTTCAAGTAGAAGCAAGGAGAGTTTGTTTCTCAATTGAGAGAGAGGTCCTGGGTAGAGCACAACCTCCTCTGAGTCGTATAGTCCGTGAGCTGATAGTCAAGGTTCCCAGTTGTTGTGAGAAGATCGCTCGTGGCTAAGCGTTGGTGTTGTAGGTGAGGTGACATCTGCCTCATGTAGAAAGATGACTACCATGAAGACGTTTGATCGATTCGATCTACTAGGATATGAGCCCAGGTTTATGTCTGGTGTATGTGAGCCTGCTGCGTGAAGTTGTTGTTGGTGCAGCATGGGTGGTGGATCTGTGGTGAAGCAAAAGCAAATCTGTGTGATTTGTAGATCAGCATGAGAGGAGCTATTCATGGATCTGTTGGATCGATTGAGCCATAAGGCATTGAGAACCATGAAGAGCTGGCACTGGTTGTAAATACAGTTGTGGTGGATTGTAAATAGCAGCGGATTCTGGCTTGGCCGAGGAGAAGCGACTGAGGAGAAATTTTTTGTTGTTGATTTGGAGTTTCTACGTGGGTGGAGTCAATTCGCATGGGCCGAATTGACTTGTGTTAGACATTGTGGAGTTTTGCAACAAAAGAGTGAAGGACTTGAATCTAGCATCAATCCACCTAGTTAAGCCCATGGAAGTGTTTGTGTGGCCTAGGTGTGTTGTGAAAGTCGAGGTATTTTAGCCAGGGAATCAAAGATCCATTCTCTTCCCCTTTGTCAGAAAGAGGAGATCCACTCAATAGCGAGTCTAAGGGAGCTGCATGGAGGTGCGGGGTGGCATAGAGGAGATGGAAGAAACAAAGATCACTTTTCCATATGTGTATTTTTTCGTTGAGTTATGTTTTTTGTTGCTACTTGTTCCAGGTGTCTTCACGAAGTCCGAGTTTGAAAAGGTCGAATTCATTTTGTAATGATCCAACAAATTTATCTGTTATTCTTTTAGTTGTATTGGTGATTTGCTTCAGATTTGGCTATGTGGCATAGAAGCCACAACATGCACCCCAAGTTTCTACAGTTGAAGCACTGCCAAAGGGAGAATTTTCCCTTCTGCATGGTAACGAGGTTCTTGGAGCTCTTGAGAGGACCGAGTGGAGTCAGAAAGAAATTTGGAAGCGCGATAAGATGGGCTTTTCCAATATGGTTGTACTTTTAGACATATTTGACCCTGATGATATTTTTTTCATGAGGCTTAGTGGTTTTATTAATGACCACGATTATCATGAGATGCTATATGTTCTGCAACAACATGAGACTGAAGACTCATGAGTTTTTTTCAGGAAGGATGTAAAGAGGAACATATGGTTGAAGATCAAGAAGACCCATTAGTCATTCTTGAGGAAGGAAGTGAAGAAGAATATATTGTTGAAGATCAATTAGACAAGCCACATGAAGCTGATTGCAAAGACTTGGCAAAAGAAGACAAAGTTGGAAAGAATTCAAATTATCATGATATCATGAATGTTGAAGACAACATGACTGATGTTTAGTTGTTTGACATCCGAAGTAGTGAGAGGAAAAATTCTCCTAGCAAGCTTGTACATTCTAAAGTACTATCAATTACTAGCCTACAATCAAGATCGAGGAGGATAAGAGTTCAAGCATTCCATCTTAGGAAAAGAAAAATAAAAAAGGAGGTGAAAATATATCATTACCTCATGGCAAGGAAAGTAAAGGTGAAGCCTCATCTAGGAATGAACAAGCATGGACTCTCAAGAAAGAAGACTAAAAGGAAAACTCTGTTACCAAGTTTTTTACGTACTATTGTAAGCCTAGCTGAGACTAGACCAGCAGGCATTTGTTATTTTTTCAATACCTTTCTCCATTAAGGGGGAGCATTAGAATTAGTGGAGAAAGTTACAGTTAATTGTTTTAAGGATAGGATTGAGATTCTAAGATTAGGTCTCAGATCCTACTATCTAGGGAGTGGTTGAACCGCCCTGTTAGTGTGAAAGCCTATATGTACTAGGTTCTTCTAATTGAATAGAATGTGCATCTTGTGAAGTGCTTGGGCACTCTCCAGGTATCTCACCTAGAGAAGCACTTAATTAATAGAATATCAGTTTTTAAAATTACAGATCGTTCTCCTCATCAATATATTTCTATTTACTATCTAATTTTGCTATTCTGAAACCCAAGTTGAAAGATATGAGCTTTAAAAGATTGCATCTTGTTAAATTGTTCTTGCCCCCTAAAAATTGTTGTAATTTTCTTTAAAAAATTTCCATAATTTTTGCTTCAAGCCAAATTTTTAGGCGGATGGTTATATCTGCGCGAAATTATCTTTCCAATAACTGGTCATATGCCTAATTCCAATTTACAGG
This sequence comes from Pinus taeda, assembly GCA_000404065.3. Taxonomy (NCBI): domain Eukaryota; kingdom Viridiplantae; phylum Streptophyta; class Pinopsida; order Pinales; family Pinaceae; genus Pinus; species Pinus taeda. The sequence continues at coordinate 5,294 of APFE031507915.1, forward strand.
CTATAAATTAAGGGCTTTAGAAATTTAGATAATTTTCTCAGTTTCTTCCATGCTTGAAATTTAATTTTTAGCCTACTCTCAACAAGTCCGTACTCTTCTTTTAGCTGGTAACTAATCGTACTTATTGCATATGAATTCATTTTCCTTGTTTCCTGTTATTCTTTGTAATTATCTACTCTCCTCGAGCTTCCTTTAACTTCTCATTGGAAGCAAACTAGCTTTCCTGAACTTTGTTTTTTTACAGGTAGCCAACATGCTATCTTCCTTTCTCACCATAAGCTCCAAGTGTCCATTTTTATATATGTATCTTTTTAAACTATAAAAATCACTTTTATTTTTATTTTACTTTATAAACATATGTAAATAATTAAGTACATTAATCAATTAAAAAAAACAAATAATATACAAAGTAATAAATTATTTTTATTAATAATTAGTTTAAGATATGAATTTATGTTAGGACAATAATTATAATAAAATTAATTAAACTCATGCATATCTATCACTTACAAACATATAAATTAAAATATATGTAAAAAGAAATGATAATAAAGAAAAATAACATACGACAATCTCAGTGCTCTTGTACATTGTTGCCACGTGCCTTTTGTCTTGGTAGAAACATGTGAACTTTGCCAAACTTTGAAATTTTGAAATAAAGAAGATTGTATTATCAATTCAAGATTAAAATTACTAAAATTATGTGACTTAGCCAAATTCTGTTCTAGATAAGAAAAAATAAATATTTAGCATTTTGTTTTGTTTTTATGAAAATTTTGTAGTTGTCTCTTTGTTTGCATTTTTAGAAACAATGGTAGCATATTCTATTTTTGAAAGAAAGTAACCGATATTATATTTGGAAAACAAATTCTTTGGTGCAAAACAAGACATATTAAATATTGTAGGTCATAATAACATATATGTGTTGTTTTGAAAATATTGAAAATTATATTTTCTTTATATATACATATATATATATATATATATATATATTTTTAAATTTAGTTAGTTTTTTGAAAGTGCATACAATGTGCTAAGTTATGAAAAGAAAATTATTTATGCAAAATATAACTATAGTCCACTTGTTCATAACTAAAACTCAACATCTACTTAAGAACTGTGTGTGTTTCCAGATTTAGAATCAAGCCCAATCAAAACCTAATAAGACTACAAGGTCTGGAAAATATATGAACTGTCAAAATCAATAATAGACAAAATATTATTAAAGGAAGGATTCTTGTAACAATACAAAAGTTCACAAAGTATTTTTAGCAAGCTTGCTTACAAAAGCTATAGCACATGAATTTTATATTTATATTCACTTTTGAAACAATCTTTTCTTAGGGGTGGTTCACGAACACTGAGTGGCTGCTACATCCACGAAAAATCCAGGTAGATCAACCTGAAAGTATCTACTTGCTGACCAAACTAGCAAGGCCTAACTCCAAGGGCGTCGAGGAAATTTGACCCCATCACCTCCTGATAAGTGAGGTACTTAGCAACATCAACTCGACAAACTAAGTTATCCCTTAGGGCTAACTTTTGAAATAATCTCGTAATGAGGCCAAGATTTTTGTTTCAAGGATCTAAATTTCAAAATATCACCCAAAAAAAAAGTGTCTGGGATTGTTTAAATCCTTAAAAACTAATCTACAACCCAAACTCCTGTGACCGATTTTCATACTATAAGAGAGGAACGAAATGAATCTTAATGGCATCAAATTCTATTGGCATGACAAGTCCTTTTATTGCAAATAGGAAAAGCAGGTGGAAAATAGAAGATTTTCACAAGCATTGATCACAGAATAAAATCACACAACCCCTGTCCAAGTAGTCCAAAAGCATGGGATATTCATATTTCAAAATAAGGCGAGCGTAATTCCATCTCCGAGACTCTCCGCTAGCTTGGATATGACCCAAGATCCAGATTTAGTAGCCAGTGTCTAGGGAGGTTCTACATTCCATAACAGCCTCTAGTGATGAAGCGCCAAGGCATGAGAGATTTCTGTTTTGGCCTCTACCCGAGCCATATCTGGGTAATTTCACCAGGAATCTGTGGTAGGGAGAGATACTGAGCTGGTATCCCAATCTTAAATCAAAGAGAGATGACCTAACTAAAGGGAAAGAAATAAATCAAGCTCCTTGCATTCCTCTTCTAATGACAACCATTATCTTAACACTCCCAATGCCCTCAAGCGCGGAACTTACCTACTTATTCAAAAAAGGGTTGCAGTGATCGACAAGGCTTGGTAAGAACATCGCCTTGGTAGCTCTTTCTCTCAGATCAACAATAACAAAGAGGTAACCACTAGCCAAAAGAGCGGCCACAAGAGACAGGCGACACTGGACTAAAACTTAACTACATTATACAACTGCTTGGGCGGCAGATGAATCGAGAACCCAAAATATCGTTCTTTTCTTAAAAGGGCTATAGGGATGGTAGGGTAGGATTATTATCACATTAACCTGGCTAGGCATCTAGCATTGTTTTTTCCGAGATTGCCTCATGGCCCTATAGTTTAGCGAGGCCCTACAAACTAGAAAATTGTTATCCTTGCATGGGGTGCCTCTGATACTTCAACCTTTTCCCACTCTCACCTGATCTATTATTTCTACTTAAACTACTATTACTGACACTATCAAAAGATATGTAGCATATGCCCCTGCCTTTGCTAATGTGCAACAAGCTATGATGAAATATGCAATTAAAAAGAAACAAGTATGTAAATGCATATGAAAGCAAACGAATGCAACAAACAATTGCAAACAACAAAGAACAATCCATTCAAGAAGTAGTTTATGGAAAAAAAGGCATTAGACAAAACAGGCAATTAGAACAACTAACCTTTTCGACCGAAAATCCACTATCACTGCTACACCTAGAATTCTTAACAAAACACCGACAAGATGTTGCAACCACGACCAACGACTTGCAGCATAATCTAGTGAAAAATCAAGGAACAAAAATGTCAAAATAACAACTTAAGAAACTCAAAAGAACAAAAAAATGAAATAGTTAAAACACCTTGCAAAGTGTTGCTGCCTCCATTTCTCGTTTCTCACATAATCACCAGACAACTCCTGAGAATACCCTGGCTTTCTCCAAAGCACTGCACACCTAAAATTCTTTTCAACACTAACAGAAGAAAACGAAGCAATTTTGAGCTCCAAGCACACCAAACACTACTCGCCTGAATCCCTATTCAACAACAATAAGCACATGCCAATCAACCTGATAATGCTCAAACACCAAGCCTCTATACCGACAATAACATTGTGCAGTGGGAAGGATGAGGGCTCAACGAACACAAAGGCAATTGAAAATGCAAGGCAATTGAATGAGATCTGATAGCGAACAAAATATTTTCATTGAACCAATTGAATGTGAATTAAATGCCGAGGACGCTCTAGAGCTCCAAGAAATATTTTGCGTCACCGCAGAGAAATCAACAAGATACAATGTGTCCCATTTATTCAAAAACAATGCATAAAAAATACGCAACTATGTTTAAATTTATTACATAATAAATGTGCTACCAGATCACCCTGCTACTCTATCTTCTAGTTGAAATGCATTAAACCATATCCTAATTAAATCTCGAGGTTTTTAATATTGTCACCCATCATAACACTTGTACCAACAATAGTTAACAATGTGTTATCTACTGCCCTTTGGGCGAAGGTGCGGGAGGGTGTCCGACTGAACAGATGGTTGGAACGTCGGATAAGGGTGCGGTAGGGTGTTTGAATGAACGTCGGGTGAGGGCGCAGTAGGGCGTCTAAGAAAACGTCAGGCGAAGGCATGGTAGGGCATTTTTTCAAGGAGTCATTCGAAGGCACAGTAGGGTGTTCGTTCGAGAAGTCAGGCGAGGGCGTGGTAAGGCGTCTGGCTGAACGATGGGTTGAACGAAGGGCGTCGCAGGGCATTTGGGTGTACGACATGTTCGGATAGAAACATGTGATGGTGAATGGTGAACAAAGGGGGAGTTGGTGAAACGCGCTCAGGTCGAACGAAACGAAGAATCATGCGACGGTTGAAAGCGTTGGCAAACAGGCGAGCCGTGCATGAGGCGAACGAGCTAAATGATAGTTCAGGTGACTTTACCCAAGGTTGGGCAAGGCTGCACGACAGGTGGAGGAAGTGAATTTCTATAAGTGTAAAGGTGAAATTTGGGGTTTCCCTTGGATGTAAACTTGTATATAATTATAAACATTAACATTATTGATAGGGGCAGACTTATATTGCAGGGAGTTTCCCCTCCCATGATAATCCGTTGTGCACTTGAATGGTAATGATGTTAATATGATAAATGGTATATGAATGTTTCCACTGTGTTTAAAGATGAATACGCTTAGCTGTTGAAAAATAAACTAAGTATCGAAAGTAGGCGTAGTCCACGATCATTAGTATTGTGAAAATGAAAAGGGTTGGTGGTGCCATACCTCCTATAGTGCAGTTGGAAGAGTACCGCCAGTGTAGGGAGTGATAGATGGTATCAAATCTTGCAGAATCCACGACAAGGAACACGAGCTTTGATGAATCAGAGGGTTGCAAAATTCGACGAGGATCTAGTCCCACTACACTTGGTGACAAGTGGTCTCGGTGTTCCATATTCCGCATGGCTTTGGAGATTCAGAGGTGCAGGATTTGCAGGGAAGCAAATCCCACTGCACTTCGTGACAAGTTGGTATCAAGACTTGTGAAAGGTGATTCAGGGTTGTAAATAAAGTAGATGGCAGGAATGGCAGAAGGACCTCAGGTTATGACAGGTGCATCTAGCCACAATGTTGGAGAAGCTTTCCAGTACAAGGTATTGGAACAAATGAAGGAATGGAGTTCTAAATGGGCTTCGATGAAAGCCAAGAACATGCAAATTCAGGAAGGCTATGAAGATAAAAGAAGAACTTGAAGAACTCAAGAACCAATATGAGTACACTGAATGGAAGTATACAAAAATGGAGAAGAAGGACTCTCTTAGGAAGGTCGTTGTAATAGAGCAGGATGAGCTCGACTACATTGGCAGACTTGGGGACTACTACTGAAACAATCAAGCAAATGTTTAGAAGCTTAGTTCAATGGAAGAAATCAATGGGCACTTGGTTGGTGCACTTGAGCAGGATGCAATGAAGGATAAGCTTGAAGGAACTCAAGCCGAACTAGGATCGAGTTGCTTAGAAGACCAAGCAAGGAGGTGAAGTACCTTAAGAAAGAAGTTAGGTCGAAGCATAAGGAGATGGACTCTTCTAAGGTTGAATTGTTGAAGAAGGTTGCTGATGTAAGGTGCAAGATAAAATTGAAAGAGGATGGTAATTGCTTGAAGTTGAGTTTTGTACAGGTGACCATGTATGGCAAGAGATTTGCAGCTTTGGTAGACATGGGAGCTACTCATAATTTCCTGAGTAAGAAGGCAACAAAATCTTTTGGAAAGAAATCTAAGATGAAAAAAGAGTGGAGTGCTTTCAAAGCAGTGAACTCTACCATGAAAGTTGTTACTAGCGTGATGGAGAACACTCAAGTGAGAGTGGGCTCGTGGTTTGGCAAGTTGGACTTGAGGATCGTGGACTTGGATGATCATTCTATGGTGCTGGGGTAAGATTTTCTGAGGCTTGCAAAAGCCATACTGATGGTGAACCTGGACATTCTCTTGATCACAACTGAAGGAAGAACCATGTTGGTTCCAATGAATAGAAGGAGTTTCTTGGGGTATAGACCAAGGATGGATTCCATGACCTTATATCCCAAAGATCCAAATGTGAAGCATGAGGATGTGGAGCAAAGAGGACTTGGGAGTATGACTTAAACAACTAAGGAAGAGAAGTTCACTGACTTCATTGCAAGAGTGAAGAAGAAGGAAGGAAGTGGGAGATCAATCTCACGAATCTTGAAGCACTTGGTAGAGACATATTCTACCAGATATCTTCACAACGGAGTTGCAGATGAAGGAATCCAAGTACTTCATCAGTGGCAGTGGTTGGGGAGGATTATGTAGGTAGAGATCTAGCTAGCAAGTGGAATTTTGCAGGTATGCTATGGGCATATATGACTTTCAGTTGACGAAAGGCAAGCTTGAGAAGCTTGGGTGTACATATGAAGAGGTTGAGGCTGTGCACAGATCCTTGATGACACAGTACCAATCTGACACATGGGTGGATGAGAGTCAGGGAGGAAACTTCCTGGCCTCCTTTCTCGATAGACAACTTTGGAGATGGTTGGTACAGGGACCTTAGTTGGAAGGGGCTACACCACCTTGACAAGGGGCCTTGGAGGAGGCTTCTTTATCATAACAGATGGATGATGTAGGAATAAATGCCACTATGTGGTAGCACATTGAAATTAGCATCATAGATGACATGTTGTAGATGGGATGGAGATACCATGGACCTGAGAATGGGCTTTGAACAGATTCTTGATTGAGTTTGAGATTATGACAGGATGCTGAGAAACAATCGACGGTGGCATGGAGAAGGTACATTCTCATGGGTTGAGCATTATGGTTGGATTAGCTACCCAATTAGTTTGATAAAATGGGGGAATGCAGTGTAGAGAAGTTCACATGATGGAATGACACATGATGGAGACTATCGTATTATATATGTTGCAGGGATGTTTGCAATAAATAGATTGGTTGAAGTTATGGATCAAGAATGGAGCACATACTAATGGATTATGTGACATTGGTATGGACATCTTGGTGACGGATGGTTGCCGAGGTGGAGAGAAATTATCGAGGACAACAATGACTTCAAGTGGGGGAGAATGTAACGCTCATGCGCTGCAGGCAACATGGCGTGGGCGCGCGAAGGCAACGAGCCAAGGGAGCAACGACATGGTGGAGGAAAACACGAAAAATAACCAGGTGTTGGTCATATGGTTTATAGAGCAATGAGCAGTCCCGATGAGTCGACGGGTGGGCGAGACCAACCAAACGAGGAGACACGAAGACAGAAGAGTTGGGTTGGCCAAGGGGCGAGCCAACTCATTTGAGGAGTTAAAACATGGGCTGAACGAAGACTGTATGGTGGGTCGGCCTGGCATGAGGACGCAAACCTTTCATGGCAGCAATGGGTATAAGTGAATGGCGTTGGAGAGTCATTCGTCAATCATCCAACGATCAAGGCACAAGTGTTCAAGCGTGAACAGAGGTGAAGTACGAAGGTTGTGGTTTGAAACACTAAGGCATAGTGTAGGTGGTCAAGGGTTGAAGCACTCACGCCGAAACGAAGGTGCGAGCCATGGCGCAGCTGAACAGGGTGTGGGTGGATGCACACGTGTAGGTTGTTGAACGAGCTAAGGGTGCGACAGGGCGTTCATGTAAGAGGTCGTTCGAGGGCGTGGCAAGGCGTCTGGCGAACGGTGAGTCGGGCGAAGGCGCGGCAGGGCGTCCGACTGAATGGATGGTTGGAACGTTAGGTGAGGGCACAGTAGGGTGTCCAAGTGAACGCCGGACGAGGGCGCGGTAGGGTGTCCGAGCAAACGTCAGGTGAAGGTGCAGTAGGGAATTTGTTCGAGGAGTCATTCGAAGGAACGGTAGGGCGTTTGTTCGAGAATTCGGATGAGGGTGCGGTAGGGCGTTCGGCCGAACGACGGGTCGAATGGAGGGCACAACAGGGCATTCGCGTGAATGACACGTTCGGGCAGAAACGTGTGATGGTGAACGGTGAATGAAGGTCGAGTCGGTGAAACGCGCCCGGGTCGAATGAAACCAAGAATCGTGTCACTGTTGAAGGCATTGGCAAACAAGCGAGCCATGCATGAGGTGAACAAGCTGAACGACAATTCAGGTGACTTTGCCCAAGGTTGGGCAAGGCTGCACGACAGGTGCATGAAGTGAATTTGTATAAGTGTAAAGGTGAAATTTGGGATTTCCCTTGGATGTAAACTTGTATGTAATTCTGAAAATTAACATTATTAGTACGGACAAACTCATATTGTAGGGAGTTGCCCCTCCCATGATAATTCGCTGTGCACTTGAATGGTAATGATGTTAATATGATAAATGGTATATGAATGTTTCCCCTATGTTTAAAGATGAATATGCTTAGCTGTTGAAAAATAAACTAAGTATCGAAAGTAGGCGTAGTCCACGATTGTTAGTATTATTAAAAAGAAAAGGGTCGGTGGTGTCACACCTCCTATAGTGCAGTTGGAAGAGTACCGTCAATGTAAAGGTGTGACACATGGTATCGGTGGTAGGCTTACATCAACCTCTTAAACATTTGAAAAATCAACCCTCAAACTTTGAAGATCAATAAAAAAAATTCACTACTTGGACCAAAAAAAAGTAAAAGCCTTCCACTATACTAGATATCACTGCCCAAAGGGCAGTGACATAATAAAACATGCGGAGCTTCCTCGCCTAAAATACTACGCGAAGTATATATTTTAAAATTTATAAGGCCTCCCGGGGCCCTCCACGAGTTCCGTGAGACCCATAGACCCCACAACCCAAACGTGTGATCGACCAAAGGTGCAGTTATACAAATCAGACGACGGAGTGATTTTCATGTTCGGGACTTGCACGAACATTAGGACAAAGTTGTTGCCCAAAAGCTCTGACGATTGAGATCGCGTCCATCTGACGATAGTGATCATTTTTTGCCCCAGTGAGCTCCCCCGATAATGGGCCTCCTGTGTTGGATCAGGTGCACAGGAAACATAAATTAAACACACACAGAAGCAGGCACATAACACAGTATTTAACGTGGTTCACCCAACCAATCTGGGCTACGTCCACCAAACATAGGCATCAGGAATATATTAATCAAAATTTGGAGATTACATCAATGAAATCCTCACACTCTCTATCAGCTATCCGTATGACAACCTATTTTATAGTAGAGAGAATCTAACTGCTCTCACATCAAATTTAGGATGCATTAATTTGCTCCCAACAACCTAGAGATAATCCAGCAACAGATTTCCTATTGTTGTCACCTACAGAGATTTCTGCCTAGTTTAGTTTAAACAGAAAATCTCAACAATCTCCACCTTGACAACAATTCGCTTGATGCCCTGTTATTATTATTTTATCTTTCCTGCAAGCCAAGAGAAGCCAAA
>APFE031507915.1:14371-36403 GCA_000404065.3 Pinus taeda
TTTCTCTGACCCAATGTTAAACAGAACATCGTCCGCCAGACATAACCGAATTCCGCTCAGAGCTCTAGCATCCATCTCATCCCATTCATCCTCCGTCATGGAAGCAGGTCTTTTGTTTTTCCCCAATAGTGCTTTCGCCACACCTTGTTGCACCAACAGATCGTGCATCTTCACCTTCCAGATTTCAAAATTATTCTTGCCATTGAATTTCTCAATTTCGAACCGGGCACTTTGATTTTTGGCCATCTTGTATCAGCAAAAAACAATAATTTCCAATATCCAACCAGCAATAAAAAAAATTGCCTATGCCTTTGAAAATTTCTGCCTATGTCTTTGTACTTATGCCATTAAAAAAAAAAACAAATTTGCCTTTGCACTCATTTACAAACAAAACTGGCCTATGCCATATACACTTTAAAAAATATATAAGTCCTTTTCAAAAAAGGCTTCAATATCCTTAGATCTCCTTTTTGTGTAATGGCATAAAAAATTAATTCTTTCTCCACCACATGCGTTCACCAAAATTACATATATATATCCGTGTTGATTTAATACATATATCCACTATACCCGTACCAAAACTAGATTGGATGTGTAGATCTTTAAGAGTTCTTGCACTTCAACAAAGGTTAGTGGCCAATGCAACGGAACATTTGAAGAGCTGTTTTTTTTCTGTGCGGATACTTCCCACATTCCTTTTGATCGGTCAAAGGTAAAGAAGTTGAGACATTTAGGTTACAGGCCGGACGATTGATTTTCACAATCTATGTCAGGCAAGTCTTCAAATATAAATCATACCCACAACAGATTTAAATCATACCCACGTTGTTTCTTTTAAACATATATATATGTCAGTGTTGTTTTAATACATCTACACCGTTTCCAATTTAGATCCACGCCGTTTTCCAAACAACATATATCCATGTTGTGTTTAATCCACCATTCAACATTTTTTCATTACGTTAACATGGTATTTCTCACATGTGTTTCAACCTTTTTCATTTTAAAACATATATGTAAAATACAACGCATATATCCCTTTGCTTTAACATATATATGTCAAACAACGTCGTGTTTACAGCATATCCATGCTGAGTTTTAAAATAAAAATATATATCCGTTGGTCTATAAATCCAAAACCAATCATGTGCAAGTTTTAAAATGAAAACAGTGAATCTAATGCGCATTCACACCAGGTATAACAAAAAACTAACCATTCATACCTCTGCACCACACTAACAGTTCCAGGCTCAGCGCTAACAGCATTCACACGCAGGCAGGTTCACGCCCGCAACAGCACAGTCCGCCAGCACACAGCGCCTCCAAGCAGTTCCTCCAACATGCTCTGATACCAATTGTTGGATCAGGTGCACAGGAAACATAAATTAAACACACACAGAAGCAGGCACATAACACAGTATTTAACGTGGTTCACCCAACCAATCTGGGCTACGTCCACCAAACATAGGCATCAGGAATATATTAATCAAAATTTGGAGATTACATCAATGAAATCCTCACACTCTCTATCAGCTATCCGTATGACAACCTATTTTATAGTAGAGAGAATCTAACTGCTCTCACATCAAATTTAGGATGCATTAATTTGCTCCCAACAACCTGGAGATAATCCAACAACAGATTTCCTATTGTTGTCACCTACAGAGATTTCTGCCTATTTTAGTTTAAACAGAAAATCTCAACATCCTGCGACCCGACCAAGTTCTGCCTCCCTCACGGTTCAGGTTCTTCCCAACCGGGATCCCACTCCAACCTGTCGACCCATCGTGGCCCTTTGTGGCTCACTGCTGTCATGGCCACACCTGGAGTACTAAATGTTGGTCATGATTTGATTGTATCAACGTTGTCTTTGCATTCCCGTCTCGAAACCACAGGCCTGTGGATTTTTGGAAGGCGTTGGGCGACTTAAATAAATCATATGCTTCATCAAGGCCATATTTAACAAAATCATTGTAATTTTAATATAACATCGAAGCCCAATTCATCCACCTGTCAGAATTAACAAAATGCAGTTTAAAATACTCCTAATCTTTAGGATCAAAACCTTGAAATTTATACGAGGGGTGTCACAAAGCGAATATTTATATAATATATATAAAAGCAAATAAACACTCACATGGATGATAAAAAATGTAGCAAACATCCACTTCAAATTTAACGTCGATGAACAGTTTTTCAAACTAATATAAACTCAAAAAGAAACGTCAGTCCACTTCCAACTCTCCTCCACATGCATTCATTCCCGATCAACATTCTTATGGAGACAATTTTAAAGCCCATCCATTTCATTTCAAGTGAGAGGTAACCAATATGCCTCTAATAAAATAGGTAAGAATTAATGATATTAAGAATTAATGATATTTTAATGTTTATGAGATTAAAAATAGTTTATAGGATTATTAGCTTTCTTGTTTTTAGTTATTTGCAATTCAATCATTCTTTTATTCAAATTGATGATGAGTTGACTTAACTTTCTAACAGTGCTCTTACTGAAAAAAAAAACAATGACATGGAATCAATGCTAACATACAAAGCATCAAATTCCAAAATGAAATATTTTTCCAATTCCACTACCTCATAAGTACAAAAACTACACACTCATTATTCCCAAGCTTCTTTATGTATTTTCCACCATCTCATTTCATACCCAAATTAATACGAGTTAATTTTTAATAAAACAATAAAAATCTTTTCTCTCCAAAAAAATATTAACTTATATTATACATATTACCAAGCAACATATATATTACAACTCCCATGTCATTTTCCTATATCATTTTGATATAGCTGCGAATGTACAGTCGACGAGATGGAATATTAAACTGTTCCATACAAGGGCAAGCCTTGCATCACCACTTAGCATTTCATCTAAATTTTATTACGAGCATTGTAAGCCCATAAAACTTATTATGTTACTCCAAGTGACATTTAGTAATCACATTTAGTGATATTAGTTGGGTAACAATATAAAAAAAAAATGATTTCTAATCTAAACATTGGAATTTGGTGTTTTCAAGGAGGTGACGTCGGCCCGCCACCCCCCACTGGGGTTGCGAAGCCCAAGGCATGACGTCACTTGTTCTTCTGTCTAGCAGGTATGTTTATTGTTCACACGCCGCTGATGCAGTGGAGTGAATATTGTCCTGCACAGGCTTCTCAAAGGAATTAGGTAAGTCATAAGATAAATCTCACTGTGAGCAAGCGATCATTGATCATAGAACACGTACATCCTGGATGAGCAGTGAGATTTGAAGGGGGGATTTTCGAGATTTTTTCCCTCCAACTGGTTTATTTACTCAGTCAGATTTGATCCCACAATCTCTGTATTGGATGGACGAACAAGAACAAATGATAGTGCCTCGTGGGCAATTATCAAAAGCGGCCATATCAGCTGCAGCATCAATAACGATGAATAAGCCACGTCATTTTTTATTATCCAATAAGGTAGCATGTTCGAAGTCATTCGAGATCCATTTCTTGGTCACATTCGCTTAAGCTGTGACTGAAGCAAGTCAATTTGGTGGATGAGTTCAAACCAATCCTCCAGTCCTCTTCTCTGCAAAAAGATCCCCAACCAGACCTCTGAAAACGGTGGGGAAATGAAGGATCTAGTGGAAAAAATAAATATTGGACCAAGTTCTTCAAAATGTGGTCCTTTATCGATTCTCAAGTGGTTTTTTTGTTCTTCATAAATGTTCTCATGTTAATTGTTGTTTTGGGTTCCAGCTTCCAATCATTAGTGCCTTTCCCAATGTTTATAGAGGATACAGGTAGATAAGGGAGCAAGTCATGGTAGAGTTTTTGGATAGAGGGTTGTTTCCTCCTATGTAACATGTTTTGGGTTGGAGTTCGGGTTAAACAATAATTAGGTTTAGTTCAAGTTCAAATTTTTTGATGAGGCTCGGATGAGGTTTACCATTAGATCTCCACACACACATATATGATAAAATAGTAACATATCAACATCAATAAACATAAAAAATGCTACCATGAACTTGGAAATTGCAAGGATAAATTACATGCTTGAGTTGTGACATGACATTATGAGTTTTGATTATGAACTTGGTCAATGGCTATGAGGTTCGATGAGGTTCACTGAACTTAAAAAAAATTAAGGTTCGCCAAAATTCGAACATCAAGTTTAAATTTTGACAAATCTTGTGACATAAGTTTCCTCTACAAGCCAAGGAATAGTTGGGTCTCTATGACAAGGGCAAGGGCGTGGATGAATTCATTCCTTGCTATAATGTCTCTCACAATAGAATTCCTAGGTATGTGAATGGAGAGGAATATGATTGGAATTGTGGATTTTCGAGATCATTGTAGTAACACTACTTGGTGTGCACTCCTAAGGAGGGAAAGGTTCCACTCAAGTGGCCTACTAGCAAGGATGTCATATGGCACAGAAATGTGAGTATCAAGGATGTCATATGGTGTGGAAATGTAAAGATCACCAAATAACAATTGCTTTCCTTTGGAAGACTTACAAAGAGGTATGTTATTATGTACCATAGTCTATACCAACTTCTTGCCCTATTTGGGTTCCATTTTATGCTCATTTTGTATATTTTTGAAATAAAATTTTGATTGCTTACTCATTCATAATATCAAAATTTTGCATTTTTCATTCCATCTTGAGTTTTGAGGCTTTGTTAGCCTTAATCAATAAAGAAGAAAGCATGTTTTAGGTTTCCATGCTTCAAAGGAATTTGTATAGTTTTATGCTTAATTTTGAGCTCGCAAGGTTTAGGGCTCCAACCTAAATCTGGGCTTATTAGGGATCCATGTTAGCATCATGGCTTGGGGGTTTACCTAGGCACTTTGAGGAGTTTTGCTAGATTTTGCAACTAAATATGCTGGAACTTCAAGAAATTAAAGAGAGAAAATCGAATTCTCATGATGATAAGATTTGGTCGTTGAAGGATGCATTTAATGTGTTAGATAGGGATGAAGATGGAAGTGTAAGCATAGAGGATCTAAATATCTTCTTCTCCTCCTACACGCTAGTGCCAACAACAACAATAGTGGGAGATGCATTGCAGTAATGATTGAGAAAGATTTGGTGGAGATGATAGAAGAAATAGGTGGTTTCATCAAATGTTGTGTTTGCTATGAGGGAAGGTTTGGTTGCTCATAACAATGATGAATGCCTTTGCTTAATTTTTATTTGGTTGTTTCTGTGTTCGGATATTCGAATTTTTTTTTATATGTAAAAGGTTTGTAGTTAAATATTTCATAAGGAAACTTGATTTTAATGAACTTATTTACAAAATTTTACATTGTGTCATATTCCATAAATATTTTTGTAAGGAAACTTGATTTTGATGACCTTTTTTATAAAATATTTTATAAGTATTCGTGTGAGCATGTCTAGTTGCATGTAGATATAAATGCTATCGATAATAACTAAACCCAGGGTCAATGACGGGAATGGTTTTAGCTAATGCGATCTCTGCATTATAAAGTAGGTAGTTGTGACAATTACGTTTGAAGGAGGTGATATCAATTTTTTGAGCATGAGGGTTGGATATTCGAAGGAGGTGACATCAATTTTTCGAGCATGCAGGTTGTACTGATCCGGCTCCCAGTGGAATTTGTACCAATGGTTATCGTCATTGTTTTTCACTATACTTTCTAGTCTGTAAAATAATCTTAGTCTATGTCAAGGTAGAATGTGCATATCATGAGGATGAGGAGGTTGATTGGGTGGTTAAAGATACAAGCAATAGTTGTAGCAAAGATATTATTTTTTTTTAGGATTTTTGAACTATATTGGTATACTTGGCTCACATTCTTGTAGCCTAGGAATCTCATTGTCTTTTATTACTCAAGAAACAAATGGAGAAATTAGAGAAATAGTTACACTGTTTTAGTAAAAAAACATGATAGGATTCTTCTATCTGATTTAGTCAAATGCTTCCATGACAACGTTATTAACATAAAGAAACTCATTTTGTTTCCTAATTTCAAGTTCCATGTTATGTGTTTTGACTACAATAAAGGAGACCCATTTTGTTTCCTAATTTCAAGTTCCATGGTATATGTTCTATGTTCTGACTATGGTTTGTTCACTTTCAAGTTTTTTTTTCCATTGAACTTTAATTTAAGATGAATTTGATTCCCAATATAGAAAACTTCCAGGTTTCCTTTTTGCCTAAATAACTTATTGAACCTCAATTTAAGATGAATTTGGTTCCCAATATGGCAAACAACCCCTAATGTTTTACCCAAATTTACCTACTTTATGGTTAACTTTGGCATTAATATTTTCTTTAGCTTAGTTTATCTATTGGTATGTTAATTTAGTATTTTGTTTAAGAATCATATAAATAGAAAGCATATGTATGCCTCTAAATTTGTGATGTAACTTATTTCCTTCTTTAAAACAAGTGAAAAGTGATTTATTTGTCTAGTAGATTCTGCGGGGCCCCCGACCATAGTGTTCACCATCGAAAAACAAAATGCAACTAGGAACTAGAAATTTTGGACAATGGATATATATTGAGTTTTCCACATCAAATTAAGAGATGAGAAAATGAATGATGGGTTGAGAGTGTGTTTCCTTTAATTTCTACACAACCAGTGTTACTTCCTATGAGAAATCTTAAAGAGTTGGCAAAATTGATATAAAATTGGAATTTGGCGTGGAGTAATTTCCTAAATATCTGCAACATGGTCCATATCAAATCCTAGGTTTTAATGACATATTTATTAAAAAATTAAAAATTATTCAATAGATTTTAAATAATTTCAAATATACAATTTATTTTTATTTATTTTTAATAGGAAAAAAACAACATAAACATTATAATAGTAACAATAGTGAAATGCTCAGGTTGTTCTCATATTTCTATGTTTGTGTTACACAACATTTCGATGCACTGAGTTGGTAAAATAATTTACAGATTTATCTTTTTACAATTGTATACCAATACTCTGCAGCAACATCTCAACTGTATATCAATCCTCTATAGTTGGCCAGAAATAACACACTCATATTTGATCAGATTATAATCCTAGGGATATAAGGGTTTTGAGACATCCATCTGTCAAAACAAATTTGAACCCTTTCAATTCCACAAACTTTACTCCTAATAAAAGTTCAGAAATCCATTGAACACAACCTTTAAGAAGAAGAAGAATATTATTTAGAAACAATGATTTTACTAGTCTCCTCGGGAATGACTCCAACTTCATGCCGGTTTGTGGATCTTCAATTAACCAGACCAAATCATGAAATATTAAAGAAGTTAATCAGTAGAGAGGTTTTAATCTCTTTCACAATTAAAAAAGGAAAAAAATGGACAGGGCAGCCAACTTGGAAAACGAAACCCAAAATCCATATACAGAAATTCCAAAGAAAAAAAACAACAACAATGTACCATAGAAAGACAAACCAGAGATCGGGGAAAGGGATAATAGCCAAAGCACATAACTAGTAAAGAAGGGCAAAGGCCAAATCAAAATAATACACACAAAAGCTAGGAAGAATGTAATTTCCTAGATTTGTTCCCAAAATTTGTAATGGAATGTTACTAATGAGATGATGGTAGTTTGGTTACATTTGTCCTTATGCCAAATAGCTAGAGTGATAATATAGCTACATCTGCCTCTCATGTTGTGGTTATTCTTTACCACCTTTTTAGCTTAGCCATTTTACATGTAGCCCTTTAATATTAGACCTTACTTTACCTTAGCGGGTTCTAAAATTCATCTACATTTTAACTTTATGATTCACTAAACCACCTTATACATGAGTAAAACACTATAATAATTATTTAATTTTCATTTTAATTTCTCAAACTTCTTTAATTTGCTAAAATAAATTAAATTAATAATATTTTTTATTTTGTTAAAATAACAATATTTTTTATCTATATATAAATTCAAAATTTTAATATATAACACAAAATTTAATAATTATAATAATTTGATAAATATTGAGTTACCTCGATGGGGTTGGCGGTTCCAATGCACAATGATTTGATGGCACAGAGGTAATTAACCACCCTGACATCCGGTTAGATGTTGTTAAGGCACCAAACATTTGGCCGATGTCATAGGGTCCTTTCATATCTGGGGTATTTCCGTTAGGCATGCAAGGTTTATTGAGAATCGTTGGTTTTGGAGATTGTTTACAACTCATCTTGGAATGGGAGTGCCTAGAGTTGAGGAGGTCATTGTTGATTTTGCGCAAGTTCTCCTTTGGATCCTGCGAGTGTGTTTTTTTATGTCGACGAATCTTCTATGCAGTGGGGTGGTGTGGGTGTCAGCTACTTCATGGTTGGACGCTCTCCATGTATGGGATCCTGAGACTACAGAGAGAGAATAAACTCTAGGCTAGAGGAGCTGTGGGTTTGGGTCCTCGATTATCTCTCATCTTTTTTGTGGAGAGAGATGGTCACTTGACTATCTTGAAAGGTGTTTATGTAGTGTTTATACTTCAGAGTCGGTTGGTTTCTTTGGATTCCTTGGGTATCGATGGAGTAGATGGTGGGTGTTGAAAAATGTAACTAGGTTCGTTCTTCATAATGACATGTGAAATTATGATTTTATGTAATTTATGAAAAGAAGAAAAATAAAATCATTATTGTAATTCTTATCTCATGGGTTTCATAAGCAAGGAATTTTATCTTTAGTATGACTCCCATTGTGAGCCCTTAGGATTGGTCATAAAGTCAAATTAAGTAAAGTTCATGTACGAAGGACCCTTCTTGGGCATATTACATTTTGTATGAGTCCCTAGATAAGTATAATTAGCCCTCCAAGACCAAGCAAAGTCTCCTCCTCAATTCAGGTTCAAAAAGAAATAATATAAACCCTCCAAAGGGCATATCAACTCACATACACTCATGTCATATAATTACCTAGGTAAACAACTATAAATAGGAGCGCTCAACTTCATTTCAGATGTATATTTTCGGTCATCATAGTCTGAAGTGCGAGGTATAGGTCTGAAGTAAAAGTAGTGTGAAGGGAGCTTAAGGACCAACAAGTAGAGAAGAGTAGATTGCAAATTATTCCAACATTATTTGGGACTATTTTGGGCTAAACATATCTTCATTAGTGTGAATTTGCAGACTTGTAAATTGCAACAAGGAGGCCAAGAAAGTTACAACAATCAAAAGGTAACTAAATTGGGTGAAGGACTAGTCAAGAGGAAGTCAAATAAAGGGAGGAAGTCTCTTACTAAAGAGAAGCTATTTAAGTGCTAAAGTTGGTCAACCATACCTGGATGTGGGTGATTAATTGGAAATTAATGAAGATAAGACAAGAGAATGGCAGGTGGCTGAGCCACATGGCCACCCGCATCCTCCTCCATGCCAATTTATGGCACAACACCGTCAACCTGTAGGCACAATTAACCTGGTGCTCAGGTCGAGACGGCTGCAGTAGGATTAAGGCCATGGAAAATGCTGGCAAGAATTCAATCTCCCCCTCCCCGCTTAGATTCTCTTTCTCCCCTCAAGCTGAGAGCCGAACACCTGCACAGTCACAGGGCGATGTTGTTGGCTTCTCAGCTGCATGGATTTGGGAAATGGCATCCATTTCACCCAAACCACTCACTATGTTTTGAATTCCACCCAGAACACCTCTGCGTCCAGGCTAAACAACATCAGTAATCCCAGAGTGAACTCTACCTCACCAGCTAATCATTCTGAATATACCACTGTCATCCCAGCCCAAATATTTAATCGCCCACCTGCCAGACATGCAATGACGTGGTTTCGCCATAGGATGCGTAGCAGATGCAGTAGTAGTCGTGGCCATAGCACTTGCTCAGCCTCACCACCCACCCCTAAACCAGAGACCCCTCCCTCCTCCCCTTCTTCTGATCAGTCCAGAGGTCATCTCTCTAGCATATACCCGAATACTCGCAGCGGCAGAGGTCGGGCACAGGATTATGAGGTTAGAAGAGCGAGTGATTCCACCCAAACGATTGGTCCTCCTGACCCCCTTCACTCTTCTTACCACACTACCTAGTTTCATTTTCACAACACACTACATTGACCTGCCATTATTTCCACTATCACAGTGGCATTCAATGAAGATTTGAGTTATCAGGATGAGAAAGCTACACGGACGCAAGGACCTGAACCAGAGAAAGGGAAGACCAGCAAGCAGAAGAAGGCCGAGGAGACGCGAGACACAGGAGTTGGAGAAAACACGGACAGAAAGACAGCTACGCTTAGGCACAAAGATGGCCATGGCAACACCCTGCATGGCGAGGAAATGGTTGGCGGCAAGCATGCAATCGGTGGCTGCTCGGGCGACATGCAAGAGGTCGGTGGCAGCCAGGGTGGCACGTCTGTAGCAGTGGCGGAGTGGGATGACTATGGCTATTGAATCGAGGAAAAGATGGTGGACTGGGATGACTATGGCTGTCATATTGTGGAGGAACCTGCACCAGATGCCTAGTGGGCTCCGCTTGACAGCTGTGCAAGCCAGGTTCTGACTTTTTTATTTTTTCATAGGGCTCTTTCTTAATGTTTTTTTCAATCCACGTGTTTCATTCTGATTGGATCTTACTCAGGACCCCTGTATGGGCTTTACTTGATTTTGTTTATGAATTGGGACCCCTGCGTGGGCTTTGACTTTGGGTACACTTGGACTGGTTTCCCCTCGGTTGGCAGTCATATTTTTGGGTTTTCGGTTTCATAACTGATATAACTATGTTCAGCACCACAGAGGTCGGAGCCTCATTGTACTTTTACCTTTTTCATTAATAAAATAGCATTACTTAGAAAAAAAATAAAAAATTGGTCAACCATACAAAATAGGGTTTCTAATTTGGAACCAAAAGCAATAAAAAGACTTAAATCAAAGGGTTGAAATTCTAGAGGAAATCCGAAAAGAAGAAGAAGAAAAGGGTTTGACTATCATTGACTGAAGGAAGAGGAAGAAGGATTGGTATCTTGGTCTTGGAGTGGAAACTAGGTCAAGGGTCTTGGTCTTACTACTCGTCAATTGAATTATTTATAAGAAGAAGAATTTATGCAGGTTTTCCTCTCAAGTGGAAGAGGTTTTGGCCCTGGAGAATAGCCTACATTCTGTGTCTCTTGTCTCTTATTTTTTTTCATGTACTGGTAACTGATTTATGAAAGAATAACACAATAATAATCTAAAGAGAAGAATCTAACCTAAGAAGTAAAAAGCATTCACAAGCATATATCTCTCATAGAAATCATCTTATAGTTGATGCCCTAGATTTCTCAACATGGCATTAGAGCTAAGGTGACTAAGTCAAGGAAGGGCATCTTATTAAGGGACACTCAAGGATCAAATCTCAAGGAAGGCATCAAAGCGAAGATCATCTTCATGTAGAAAGAAGCATCATAGCCCTAGATCACAAAAATCTACAAAGAAGTATTGGGATCATCAACAAGAGGGAGAAGGAAAAAACCCTACATCTACTCAATTTAAAGTGTTTTTAATATTATTCATCCAAAGGAAGATAGATCAAAAGGTGGTTTTATCTCATTCTTTGTTGGATCAAGCACCATTCTTGAAGAAAACTACCTTCATCAAGGAGAATTTTTATATCCTCCATATTAACATCAACATAAAGTAAGTAGCAAGAAGAAGGGGCATTCTGTCAAGTAAGTATATTTATTTCCACATCTGAATCTGTCAAAATGTATTTTTACAAGGAAGGCAGCAAATTGGTTGGGGCTTCAAACTATCTTGCATGGAATAAAAGGACATATCTAAATCTCATTGAAAATGAGGTCATGGATAATGTCAAATGATTTTATCACCAAACCAAGAGAAGAACATTCTCAAGGACTTGAAAAGTATATGAAAGGGGAAATTAGGGGTCAAAGGATTCACATTGAATCCATCAAGGATCCCCTCATCCCATATGTACCTAAACTTGAAAATTCAAAAGAAATTTATAACAAACTGGTAGAGTTTTATTCTGTAAGCACTATTGGAGGGGTCATTTCATTAAGGAAAGAACTCTACAAGATAAAGATTCCTAGGGAAGATGGAATAGCCTCATACTTTATGAGGATAGTTGAGATCTGGCATCAAGAACAAAATCTGGGAGAGGTCATGTCTGATAGTGAAATGACTACAATTGTATTAGATGCACTACCGAAGGAGTGGGGTAACTTTACTTCAAGTATTTATGGGAAGAAAGAAGCTACTCCATTCCAAGATCTATGGTCACTATGCAAGATTGAAGAATCTAGACTAAAGGCCAAATCTGATGTGGGAGCAGGTGAGAAAAGTCAATCTTATGCTACAATGATAAGAAGAAAAGGAAAATTTGGAAAGTTTGGTTCTTGGAAAAAGAAAAGGGACATGTCTAAGATTCAATGCTATGGGTGTTAGGAATATGGGCACTACAAAATATATTTTCCTAAGGTCAAGAATAACAACAAAAGAGGAAGAGAAGAAGCCCATATCGCCAAAGAAGTACAGGAAGCTGAAAAGAATAAGTCCAAGAAAGAGGAAGTAAGAAATCTCTATTACTGAGATAGTCTTCCTCACCTGCATCAAGGCATCATAGAAGCATTGAAAGCAAGAGCTTGAGACATCATCATAAAGAAGCAAAAAAAAATGATTTGGAAGTCAAGAATATAGCTCTTGGGAATCTCATTGGGAACATAAGTGGTAAGGTCATCTAGTACAAGGTTAATCATACATCTATCAAAAGGAAACATGTTTTGATGGGGATACTTTAGATCCTCAAGATTCTCTAATGGAATATTCGTTGAAAGGTTCACCAATCATGAGGAAAATAAAGTGTTTCATAAAGAATTCCAATCTTGTGGAATTCATGGGATGATGGTATGATGACATAAAAATGAAGCAGATCAAGGGATTGAAGCTCTTTCAATCAAGGAATTTATTGTATGAAGTCTAGATGACCCAAAGGAAAAATGAGGTATGCATACTTACATTTTATATTGTGGAAGTCATGACATATGGTTACAGGTATCATGAACCAATGCTCTATCTTAAGAGCATGATCAAAAGAAAGGATCTCCTCCCTCAAGGGGATGCAGGAATGCATGGGTCACACATTCACTAGATGAAATAAACATAATATGTCCTCATATGAAGTATGAGGTGGTTGACTACAGTTGAGGAAATCTGATTGAAAGCCCTTGGGAATGAAATGTGTGAAGAAAGGAAGGAAGAGATCATGGAATATGCAATCATGGTAAAGGAAATCAACATCTGAAAGACCAAGAATATTTGACTAGGATATCTCCATGGAATATATGAAGACTCTGATGGAGTCTGAAAAAGAAAGAGACCCTTGACAATATATATCTTTGGGAGATGTGTCGATATGTATGCAGGATGCTAATGCAAACTAGAATATATCATGATGAAAGACCATCACAAAGGTAATGTTACTGTTCATTCTTTATTTTTGAACAAATATCTAGATAGGTTTATGCAAGGTTGCCGAGGGAAGTTCTATGGATGTCTTCCACCACCGATGCACATGTAGTAGGATGAAATATCCTTAAGTAAACATGGCTTGAAGAAAGCAACATGGCATGAAGTAAGGCCAAATATGGATTGATGGACCATTTTTCGATGATGACATGGTTGAATCATGAATGAAATTGATCTATGGTTGGTTCCCTATGTAGAATTCCCAAACATGAAGACTCCTAGATAATGAAATGAAGTTCATGACAACGTGAAGAGGATTTCTTCAAGCATCTAGTTGTCCCATCATCTCTACCTGAGGAGCTGTTGTAGGTCCCTAATTGAGAGGGAGCCTAGAACCCAGTTTCTTACTTGGAGGAAACTTGGAGACTACTAATACAAGAGGGATATTAGGTACATTCCTTCCATAGGAATGAGTACATTCCTTTAGTGGAATAAATATGTCCTCCCTAATTAAGAGGAAGAGATAGTTCACTTGGGAATACATAATGGAGGATTGGGTAAGAATCTGACATCCAATGCTCTTTGAGGGTGTATTACGGAATCCAAGATAAGAGTAGTCATAGAGGACTGATATTCTTTAAGGACTGGGAATCCAAGATAAGAATAGTTCTAGTGGAACACACCCTGAGAACTCGGGTGGGGTATATTCTTAGAGAAACAATGATGAGGGTGTCTATACATCATTGGACTCACCAACATTGAGCTCAAATTTCATGGAGATATATAGTTTTTAGTTAAGGCCTTGCTATGTGACAATCCTGGTTGATATGATGCTTTACAGATGGGTTACCAATCTGATTCCTCTTATGAGAAATTCTTTAGATTGAGAATGACCAAGTACCATTATGAACACCTCCCTAGTTAAGAGGGAGTGTTGAAAAATGTAACTAGGTCCAATCTTCATAATGACATGTGAAATTGTGATTTTATGTAATTGATGAAAAGAAGAAAAATAAAATTATTATTGTAATGCTTGTTTCATGGGTTTCATGAGCAAGGAATTTCATTTTTAGTATGACTCCCATTGTAAGTCCTTAGGATTGGTCATAAAGTCAAATTGAGTAAAAGTAATGTATAAAGGACCCTTCTTAGGCATATTACATTTTGTATGTCATTAGATAAGTATAATTATCCCTCCAAGGCCAAGAAAGGTCTCCTCCTCAAGTGGAATTCAAAAATAAATAATATAAACCCTCTAAAGGACATGTCAGCTCACATACACTCATATCGACTAATTATAGAGGTAAACAACTATAAATAGGAGTGCTTGACTTCATTTTAGAGGTATATTTTCGGTCATCACAGTCTGAAGTGCGAGGTGTAGGTCTGAAGTAAAAGCAATGTGAAGGGAGCTTAAGGACCAACAAGTAGAGAAGAGGAAATTTCAAAGTATTCAAACATTGTTTGGGATTGTTTTGGGCTAAAGGTATCTTCACTAGTGCGAAGTTGCAAACCTGTGAATTGCAGCAAGGAGGCCAAGAAAGTTACAACAATTGAAAGGTAACTAAATTCAGTGAAGAAATAGTCAAGAGGAAGTTGAATTAAAGGGAGGAAGTCTCCTACTAAAGAGAAGCTAGCTAAAGGCTAAAGTCGTTCAACCATACAAAATAGGATTTTTTATTTAGAACCAGAAGCAATCAAAATACTTGAATCAAGGGGTCGAAATTCTGAAGGAAAGTCGAAAAGAAGAAGAAGCAAAGGGTTTGACTATCGTTGACTCAAGGAAGAGGAAGAAGGATTGGTGTCTTGGCCCTACATTGGAAACTAGGTCAAGGTTCTTGGTCTTGGTACTTGTCAATTGAATTCTCTATAAGAAGGAGAATTTATGCAGGCTTTCTTATCAAGTGGGAGAGGTTTTGACCTTGGCGAATAGCCTACATTTTGTGTCTCTTATCTCTTTATTGTCTATGTATTGGTAAGTGTTTGATGAAATAAGAACACAATAATAATCTAAAGAGAAGAATCTAACCTAAGAAGTAAAAGTCATTCACAAGCAGTTATCTCTCAAAGAAATCACCTTATACTTGATTCCCTAGATTTCTCAATAGTGGGGTGGTGGTATTGGCAGTTGCACCGCATTACTGACAGGTTGCCGCCTTCTGTTATATAGGATTAACATTGAGTGTTGGGGCCTACAACTTGGGTTGCTAGGCTACCATGTGGTTCTCGTTGCCTGTTTCAAGGAGTTGGGGGGTCTTGTTGTGGGGTGTCTGGTGTAGGTTCATTGTGCTAGGAAGTTTGGCTTGGGGGTGGGGGTGAGTTGGTTGATGGTGCCTAGTTAAATATCATGCTCTTTCAGGTAGGTGGTAAGGGTCAAGATTCTTATGCGTTTATGTCATTGTGTTGGTGTTGGATCTGTTCTCGTCTTCGAGGGTTTGAATGTGTCTAGGGAGAAGGATTTTTTGTGCTAGGGTAAGTGTAAATTGTGATGGAGGTGGTGTCTCATTGTAGAATGGTTGCGTTTTCCTCCATGTTTTGGAGTACATGTCTCCAGGCTCTGCTAGCGGGGTCGTGTGTATCGGGGAGGACTTTCCTTGGGAGGGCGCGCTGGTGTAGGGGGTGGCATCCAGAATGGCACTAGAACTGGCTAGCTCGACGCGAGCGAGTTGGCCCATGAAATTCTCCTTGCTCCGAGCCAAGAGAGAGAGCCTCCCTCATTCTCATCTATTATGGGGCAGCTTCAGGAGATTTCATCTCAACTAACGGAGCTCATTTGTCTTTGGTAGGAGGATCGCTTGGAAGTTATTGGTTCCTTCACGATGTTATGTAGTGACAGTGGGATATTTTGGACAGAGTGTCATCAGTGAGGAGAAACCGAAGGTGGATATCTGGAAGGTTGGAGGTCATCAAAAGTAGGATGGAGCATTTCGACTTCCATGTCTACGGTGGTCAGCACCGACTAATTTATCCACCAATCCATCCAGAGCAACCTCAGGACCAGGTCCCTTAGTCTTGACTCTCATATTTGGTTTCCTATACATTTTATATGTTTTTTGGTGACTTTTTGATCTCTGGGTATATCAACGCCCATCTTTATGGTGTTTTATTAGTTAATCTTGTAATCCTTCCACAACAAAAAAAAGTCTATTTAGAGTGAAACTAAGAATCGACTGATGACGAAAATCCTCCTTTATAAATCTTTTCCAAATTAATAAAATATGTTGACCAACAAAAAAATTGATAAATATTAAATTGTTAAATAATTAATTAATTTTATTTTAAAATTTAATCTAAATCCAATAATTTAAAACAAAATTTTCTAAAATTATAATATTTCTAAGAATATTAATGTTTTAAATAATATTTAATTTTGTATTAATATTTTATATATGTGTGTGTGTGTGTGTGTGTTGTGTGTGATGTTATAACCTTAATTTTTAACAAAATAACATATTTCTTCAACATTAATTTAGACATATACTTTAAAATAATAGAAAAATATATTTACTAGTATTATTATAAATAATGTATACAATATATTTAAAAATAAATAAAAAAATTTTATTTATATTTAAAAACCTTTATATGTTATTTTAAATATATAAAATTTATTATTAATTTCAATTTCTCAACTCCTATCACCACTTACACCATCTTCCTTTTTCAGTACGAAAAAAGCTTGATTGTATTAAAATCTGATAAGGTCCTTTACATCAATGTAAATAGAATGTTGGATACATGACTAAGCAGACATAAGAAAATCATTTCCGCTCATAGTTTTGAAAGCTAATATGAAAGCATAAAATAGAGAAAGTAGATAGAGAAAAAAGGATCTATATGTGTGATATACATAAGGAAACAAAACTTTACCAGATTGATTACTTGTATAGGTAAAATTCCTTTAAAGGAGAATTCTCTACCATGTAGAACAAAGTTATGCATTTTGAAAGAAGAAAAAAGCAGTTCCGGGGTACATACCATGGGGGATGATATGACAAGGTAGAATAATGTATCCAGAAGAGAGAAATCCTGAATCTGGAACGTTTTGGCATCCATTTTTACGTCCATTTTCCATTTTCCCATTTGAGTAAGGAGCCCTTTCTTCAACAATTCATCTGCTTGAGTACTTTGAGGTCTGTCCACATGATATATAGTATAATCTTTCCTCCTTCTCCAGAAAGTGTCAATTCTATTCATCCATCCTGAAAGTTTATGATTTCTTATAGAATTCTTGTCAATGACATGATCTATTATGAGTTTAGAGTCACCATAGATTTGCAGAGACTGAATATTTAGGAAGATGCTGAAATGAAGGAGTCCTAATAGAGCCATTGCTTCAGCCATGTTGTTTGTTCCTTTTCCACCATTCCAGTAGATGGAAAACTATTGATCTTCCTTCATGACTATGTAGACCCCACATGCACACATACTGTATTGAGAAGCCCCATCAAAAAAAGCTCTAGGAAAGCCCATCTGACATGATTTTTGTTCCTTTGTTTTTTCCTTTTTGTGCTAAGAGATCATGGCAGGAAGAGAGCTGAAAAGGGCGATAATGTTCTCAAAAATAGACTTAAAATATTCCTTATTGTTTTGAAATAAAACCTTATTCCTCCATTTCTAGATAGACCAAAAGAATAATTGTGGAAGAGGTCTCAAAATTGCTTTGTGATTACTCCACCATACAAAAGCTTCTTTTACTGAAGGACACGATGAACCCAAAAAAAGTTGCAAGATTCCTCCATATTTAGAGGGTGTGAACACATTTCAAGAACATGTGGGTGTTGTTTTCTCTCTCTGCTTTTCATGTTAAACAGATTCTAGGATTGGACCAGTTCCTCTTTTGCAGATTCTCCCATGTTAGATTTTTATTATGAAAAACAAGCCAAGAGAATATGATAATTTTATAGGGACTCCCAGTTTTCCACAATGAAAAGGGGAAAATGTTATCAGATTGAGATATGTGGATCTTAGAAAGGGTAAAGTAGATGTCTTTTACACAAACATTCCCATTTCCACTATTCCCCTTCCAGATGAGGGCATCCTCTGCTTCAGAACGACATATACCCTTGTTTCTCATTGTCCACACAATCTGAGTCCACTGATGAGCTAAAAATCCTTTTAGGCCCAAAATCGTGGCATATTTCCAAATGGGGAGAGGCCCTTGCTAGTCAGCAATGACCTGGTTCCAGGTAAAAATCCCTTTTCGGTGGAAAAATCTATTAACTGCTGGGAAAAAGAAATACCATCTCCACCACCTACTATAAGGTCAAAACCAATGATTAACTTCTTGCCTGTTTGGAAGCTGCAAGCAAGGTTTTGAAGGAAAATGATTTTATTTTGCCAAAACTCGTCCAAATAGTTGATCCTTGAGAATACCCTATCATCCCTTTCCTGTACCAATAAGAGATATCTCTATTTCCCATTTACTTCTTCTTTATGGATCTGGTCCATATGTTGTCCCCAAAAACACCTTTCCATAAAGACTTGCATAACAAAGCCAAACCGAATTTCTGGAGGTCAATGATTCCCCATCCCCCAAGATTCTTTGGGAGAGTAAGATTTGATAGTTTTGACAGATGGTATTTTCTTCTCTCCTTATTCCCTCCCCAAATAAAATTTGTTGTCAATTTGTTCAGCAAAAGGATAGCACTCCCCAGGAAGTAAAATAGATGGGCCCAATACACTGATATTTGAGCCAGCACAGATTGTGCTAAGACCGCCCTTCCTGCCATGGAGAGACACTTATATTCCCATCTAGATATCCTTTTCAAATAGCGTTCAAAGATCCATAACCAGTTAGATTTTGAATATCCTGTTGGTTTAAGATAAAAACCAAGATATTTCATGCCATCCTTTATGGGTTTCACTTCAATGTTGAAAAGTTGAACCAGATATTCAATATTTTCCATATTAACATCCCCATGATAAAAGGAGGATTTGCTGTCATTTATAAGGAGAGTTGTAGCTCTTTGGAACTTTTCCAGAATTCCATGTACACAGTTCTAGGAGAATCGACAAAGCATTCCTAAAATCAAGATATCATCCACAAATAAGTTATGGGAAATGAAATTTTCCCTGCTGATCATCAGAGGACGACATCTATTCTCCATGACAACCTTTTTGATGTGAAGACTTAATGAATCCATTGCTAGAATAAACAAAAGAGGGAATAGAGAACACCCCTGTCTCAGACCCCTGGCAGCTGAGAAAAAAGTAGATGGGACTCCATTGATTAAAACAACATAATTTACATTTTCAACGCAAGCAATTATCCAATTTTTACAATGATAATTTAGTCTGATTTTAATAAGAAGAAACCTTAGAAAACCCCAGTCAAGGCAGTCATAGTCCTTCTTAAGGTCAATTTTTAGAATGGCCACCTCCATTTTTTTTGAGTGAAGAGAGTGCAGGCTCTCTTGAGTGATTGCAACCACCTCCAGAATGTTCCTTCCCAGAAGGAAACCATGTTGTTCCTGAGTCAAGAATTTGGATAATGTTCCTCTAATTCTGCCCGCTATGATCTTGGATATTATTTTATAAATGGTATTGCACAGAGAGATAGGTCTGTAGTCCCAGAAAGAGGCAACTTCCTTCTTTTTGGGTATAAGAAATATATAAGTAGAAGAGATGATATGGTTAATTTTTCCCATAAGTCTTGTTTCCTCTACCATACCCAGAAGGTCTTCCTTTATCATATCAAAGAAGCGTATGAAAAAGTATATCGTCCATCCATCAGGACCCGAACTTTTATCTTTTTTAAAAGACTTCATGACCATCAAGAGCTCCTCCTTAGTAACAGGATAAAAAAAAAAAGCGATCATTTTGTTCCTCATCAAACATGGATGGGAATAGGTCAATTCCCCAAAGAATGTCCTCAATCCCACAATCCTCATTCCTTTTGTATGATTTCTGAAAAACATTTACTGCCTCTTTGGTGATGTCTTCATGAGAAAGAACCAGATTACCCTCCTCATATTTTATCTCCCATATAGTGTTTGTTTCACGCATTTTGTTTGCATATCTATGAACCTTTTTTGTGTTCCTGTCACCCTCTTTTAACCATATTGTTCTACTTTTCAATCTCTAGGAAACTTCTTCTATGGCAAGAAGGTTGTGCTTTCTTCTTTCCAATTCCTTTATACAACAGTGCAATTCAAAAGGAATGTTATTCTTAGTCAATCTCACAACAATCCTGTCTAGCTCCTTTTTAATATTTTTAAGAGCTTTCCTGTTAGAGTATCTCTTTTTGGTTTGCCAATATTTTACATTTTTCCTGAGGGAACCAAGACGACACAGGAAGGTTTGGGCAGGGGAAGATAGGTCTTGAGGAGAGGAACTATGCCATGATTCCTGAACAAGTTTGTTAAATTCAACATCCTCCAGCCACACTCTGTTGAATTTAAAGGGAAAACCCTTCCTGATTCCCTGATTTTTCCACTAGAGGGAAATAGGTCTATGATTCGAGATGAAACACTTAATAATGATAAAGATTGGAATTCCTAGTCGATCTAGCAAAATGTCATGGATAAGAAAGCGATCTAGTATTTTTGCTAGATATGCAGCCTCAGATCTTCCGTTATCCCAAGTTGGGTCCATCTGAGAGGGGTATATATCAACAAAGTTGTGCTAGAGAATAGTCTCTTTTATGGTAATGGCCAAAGGGTCAATTTTCCGGCCTCTGCCCCAGACTTCATCTTTACTAAAAGTACAATTCATAACACCAGCTATTATCAGAGAATCGATTTCCATTAGCTTCAAAGATAAGAAACAATTCCAGTAAGAAAGACGATCCTTATATGGAGCGTAAACATTCAGAATATGAATAGAACCAGCAATGCCACGAAATTTTGCTAGAAGTAGACTGCCGACAAAATATCTAAATGCCTTTACCGAAATCCATACTGGGTCCCAAATGATAGCTAGATCCCCACATTGACCATTTGCCTTTGTCGCAGTAATGAGCCATGTGGGAAATATAAACTTGAAATAAGATATGGTTTTAGGCCTTCCATGCATTGTCTCCTGAATGAGGAGAATCTTAGGTTGAGAAGAGATAAACAAATCCTTTAAGGCCAAGAATTTTGGGTCCGCCCCTAGACCCCTAATATTCATAGATAAGATTTGAGTCATGAAGAATTTTTCCGGGCTGGCTTGCTCTAAAAGGCCCACTAACAACAAGATCGATTATAGGGATGTCTATAAGGGAGAGGTCTCAAAATTATTTCAGGGAATTATCCTTCTTGCCTTTGAAATTCATACTTCCTATGTTCTACTTCCTTATAACAGTTATATTCCCCATCGAGGAAGGACTAATGAGAGGAGAGGAAGCCTTATGAGGTTTATGAATAGTAAGAGGATGAAGTTCGAGGGATTTCTTCCTCAGAAGAAGGTCTATATTACTTCCCACAGAGTTTGAAGGAGATGAAACAGGCGAATTTTGAGGGGTGACTGAGTAGCATGGTGCTTTCCCTTTTACATTAGATGAAACTTTAATAGGAGATGGAGAAGATGATGGGATATTTAAGTGATGTGAGAAGTAGATGGGATATCAAATTAAGGATGAGGAATTGGTAAGGGAGATCGAATTTCTTTACCAGGGGAAGGTTTGAGAGGAAGAGGATTAGAGTGAAAGACTTCCGCTCTCCCAGGTGG
>APFE031507922.1:18565-30986 GCA_000404065.3 Pinus taeda
TGCCATGCATTATTGCACATTTTGTATTACAACTCTTTTCTTGGACTCATACATAACCCTTCGGATTAAGGGGGGGGAATGTTGGACACCTAATCCTAAAGGGTTAGCGTGGAAGCCGAATGGACAAAGCAGTCCAAGGGACCTTGGGATCTGAGTCCCAACGGTCACCAAATGTACTATAAATGTATATCAATTTGTTAATAAAATAGCAACGCATGCTTTATCTTTTCTATTGTTTTCGCTGTCCATGTCTGTTTAACACATACTATTAAGTTAAAATTTGTTTCTTCACGCATGATTGCTTATTATTGAGCTAGAAGTTGTGTTAAGGCAATCTTGATGTTTCTATTTCTATTATGGGATCATTTTCAAGAGAATTTCTATCAAAATTCTCACAAGGTTAGCTGAGTTAAAGTTTCAAAGAGAATGTTCATCAAAATTCTTACAAAGTTAACTGAGCCAGAAATTCTCACAAGGTTAACTAAGTTAAATTTTCAAGAGAATTTATCAAAATTCTTACAAAGTTAACTTAGCCAAATCTCTCAATTTCCAGTTTCAAAATGGAATATTGACTGATCAATGGAATATTAACAAAACATTTACATTAGCAAAAGCTTTTCATATCATGAAAATGTAAATATAATAATTGAATTTGAATGAAACTTTTGAGTGTAAAATAAGTGATCCACCTACTTTGAAGTGTAAACACTCTACCCTAAAAAAAAGTTTAAACAACAAAACATTCACCTTTTTCATAGTGGGGCTAAAAAGAGAGTTTATTTTAATGGCAGACAATCTGTTATTTGTGCATACAACAATTATTTTTTTCCTAGTTGAGTTAAAGGACAGTTCTATTTCATAGCCATAGTAGTCTGCCGCAACATGTCACGGGTTGTAAAACTGAACTTCTCACATCATAATAAACAGCAGGATTGGCTAGCTTTCAAGGATTTTACTGATTTATCTTGAATGCTGGCATATGCATGATAGTTCAGATAGAGACTGTAGATAAGATTGCTATGCTGAAACATTTTGGGATGTGATTTGTGATTGTTAAATTCAAAATAGTTAATTAGTGAATTGAGTTCTTATAATATATAATCATATTTTAGGTAGTGAAACATGGCACTTAAGAACTATCATCTAAAGTATAAAACTATAATTTGGACTTTCGTAAATTTGGGCTTTTGTAAAATATGGGAGAACTTTATTTCTTTTTAATATGGTGGATCACTATAAAACCAAGAGTATATCCAATGTGCCTATAAAACGAATATACCAGAAATATATGACATAGCAAGAACCAAAACATACCATATTGACCACAAACATAGTAACTCCCTAACCTCATTAAAACATGTATCATGTTTAACATGTCATTATCTGGAAATCAAATTTGGGCAAAAAAGAGTGTTAATTGCCCCAGTCTTAACCACTTGGACTCAGTCTACCTTACTTGACCACTTTCTTGACGATTTAGAAACTACCATTTCAACTGCAGTTTGGAACTTGGAGAAGGTTTGGGTGTCTTTAATAAGGATATAATTTCATTTGAACCATGGGAATTTGGCTAGCTTAAAAAGGAAAAAAATAAACCGACCTCAAAATAATTAACATGTCTCACAAATTCATAAACATGCCTACATTCTCATTTGGTGTTGAACTCAATTGTGTTAGATATGTAATCCTCGGGATTAACCTTGTGTCAGTTATTGGAGTCCAAGAACTCTCGGGAACTCATTCAATTGTTTCCTATATGTATTTATATGTACAACATGTACATAATTCTTTGAGAATGATTAATATACATTTTATTTGGTTTCAGTCTCGTGTGTTCTATAGTGGTATTAGAGCGAGTGGGATACTCTGTTGAATGAGAGCATGGTTAATTTGTTCTATCAAATAGAATGAATCTGAGACTTCAGAGGTTAATTTGAATGTTATCAAAGCCCTGGTTGAGTTGTTTCTAAACTCCATGTATTTGAAGTCTATGGCATAAAGGAGACCCGGAGCATGAAGGTTATGAGGATAGTTTAATGCAACAAAACGTTAGCCCAGTGGGACACATAAACTATTGACTCTTTGTAAGTTTTATAGCTTTCCGTCATAATGAAAGAAGATTGGAGAAATTAGTGGTATAAAGGTTTTTTCTTTTTAACATATCCTTGGAAGTTAGAATACATGTTGGAGTTTTGAGTGCTTCTTGTTCTCAATAAAAAATTCCAGTACCGAGTCGAATACCAATAATTGTTGGATTGTTTACTAAAAGTCTAAGTTCCATGCACCCAAGGGCCGCTTGTTATTTTAATTTTGGGAGGCTTTATTTGAATTTGCTGCGTCAAATGGGAGTTTACTTACAATGAAATTTCTGAAAGATAGTATTTGCATTCACAGTAAAATTTCTGAAGGATAATATTTGCATTTACTACAATAAACAAGAGTTTAATCACAGTAAAATGTCTGAAGCATAGTATTTGCATTTACGACAGTAAACAAGAGTTTAATCACAGTAAGTAAAGTTTCTAAAGGATAATATTTACATTTACTGCAAACTAATCACAGTAAGTAAAGTTTCCGAAGGATAATATTTACATTTACTGCAAACCGGAGTTTTTATTGAAAGATTTTTGAATGATGCAATTTTTTTACTGAAGAATTTCTGAAGGATACTTAAAACGAAAGATATATATTTTTTGGTGGTTTGAATTAAATTTTTAATTGAAGAGTGGTCAATTTTCTGGTTGTCCTGGATTTAAAAAACAGATTTTGTCAGTTTATATATTGGGTAGACGTAGATTGAGTGTGAAGGGGACTGTGATAATTTTGCAGCGAAATCTCAGACCAGTGAGTAACTGACTATGTGAAGCTTGCAACAGAGAGAGGTATAATGTATAAGAAGTCGTAAGCATGGAAGAAATGGAATTCACACTAAATTGTGTTGAAATTTGAAAATTATTTAAATAATAATTTCTAATGTCAACATTAATTTTTGAAAAAGTTGTGAAAGTTTTCTTTAAATTGAGAAAGGAATAAAAAATACCGAGGAGTAAGGAGTAACTCTGTGGATGTTCCCATAATGTTTACTTGTAAAATTCACTATTAAAAATATTAAAGTCAACCAACAAACTTTACGTAAAAGGACCCAAGATAAAAAGTAATTTTTATGTGAAGTAACAAAAAAAAAACTTTACATAAAAGGAGCCAAGAGAAAAGAAGTAGTAAGGCTTGCTTCTTCCTTCTCTTATTTTCATTAAATGGAGTAATTTTGATTGGTGGCAAGCAGAGAAATGAGCTTCTAGGGAATGCCATCAAGTTTTGATTTTATTTTTGTTGAAGTTTAAATAACAAAGTTTACAGATATAAAATCAAGAAGAAAATGAGATTGTGGTTAGTGAAGATTATATAGTTATTTGGTCTATTGAAGGTTTCAAGTTCAAATCTCTATAGAGACAATTTTGAAATATATGTTTTTAAAAGCTAATTTTAGGATATATTTTTGGAGGTAGATTTTATGGATATAAAATCAAGAAGGGAAAATGACATTGAGGTTGGTGAAGTTTATAGAGTTATTTGGTTTATTGAAGGTCATTAGTTCAAACCATGTAAAATAATTTTGGGAGATATTATTTTGGAGGTTGTGAACATGTTTTTGGTATTTTGGAGGTTGTGAACATGATTTTGGTTACCATGAGTTGGTGACCCTAAGCATGTCACTATTTGATAAATTTGCAACTTGTGCATATTGGATATTCACAACAAACTTGTGTTTTCATGGTATTCATTGTATGGAGCAAAGATAAAAGTTCCTACTATGTAGTTGCAGCTATATAATCTCTTTATTCTTGAATCTTCTTTGTAAATGGGTGCATTTTCGGTTGAACCTAACACCCAGTTAATTCATCATAAATTTGTTTATATTGGGTGCATTTTCAGTGGTAGCCGGCACCCCTTTTTTCAAAGTTGATTGTTGGAGAAAATGGCCAAAGTTGATGATTTTTTGCAGTTATTACGCAGTTTAATGTCATCCACAGTTCATAACTGTGTTCAAGTCAACAAGGACACGCTTTCTCACATCCACTCTTGTTTGCAAAATGTGAAAAGAAAAAATGAATTTTTGGAGCTATAATCTCAGTTTCAGCGAGAAGAAATGCAAAAGAAGAATTTTGAACTTGTTCTTGTTCAGAATAATAGTTTGTTTGAGCCCGATCATCAGTCATAAAATAATCAGAGTAATACAGTGTTTCAAAAGGAAATGCAACTTAAAGTTCTTATGAGAAGCCTGATATTCCAAAAAAATTCATAAGGCCATGGGAAGACATTAGACACAATAAACATAGAACTGGTTTAGGTTACAAAGAGGATATTCTAGATGTATCTTTTCACATACTAGATTTTGCTAAACCAATACAATTTCGAAGTGCTGGATTTCTGGACAGTGTTGTTCCAGAACAAGTTGATAGATGCCAACAATGTAACAGAGTTAGACATATGAAATATCGGTGTTTTGATATTCACCTGTGTGAGTATTATAGAAAGAAAAATCATCATACAAATAGATGTTCCACAAAGAAGTCTACTGCAAGAGAGAAGGTAAATTTCAGATGGATTGCTTCTTAGTATTGGACGAAAATAGCCAAGAACATTTATAGGTCATACCGAAGAATATGTTCCAGAGTGATGACCAGCCTTGAAGAGATGAAGAGTACTTCTCACCCTGTATCAGACAAGGAGGGAATAGTTGATGGTTTGATATAGGTTTGAGTTCAATATGTCAAGCAACCCTGAGCCAGAGTTGAGTTTATCGAGTTGATTGAGCACTTCCATGTTTGGAATTGTTCGAGGAACTGTTGTGATAGTTCCAGAGTTTGTGGTCACCTTAAAACCACATTTTTTGTTGTTTTGAGAACCACTATGAAGTTTCCAGAGTTAGTGTTGGTTGAGACCTTGAGTTCTCCCATATTGGTTTGTGGTCACCCTTAAAAACCATTTTCTGAGAGACATTCAGCCCTTGGTTGAGATGCATTTTTTCATTTTGAGCTCTCATTGTTGGACTTTGGTATATTCCTTCGGATTAAGGGGGAACTGTTAGATAGTTAATCCTCGAGATTAACCTTGGGTCAGTTATTGGAGTCCAAGAACTCCTGGGAACTAATTCAACTGTTTCCTATATGTATTTATATGTACAACACGTACATAATTATTTGAGATTGATTAATGTAAATTTGATTTGGTTTCCAGTCTCGTGTGTTCTACATATTGCATTGTTGTAATTATATAGATGCAAAATATATTGTTATCAAACTTTGCTGACCTGGGATGTATATACACTTCTAGTTGAGATAACAATAGCACCCAACAATATACAAATAGAGAATGAATACCACATTATTAGAAATGCTTAAACACCTGCATAGAAATGTACATAATGAGTGGCTTCCACAATATTGGTTGTTACAACATGCATATGGTCTTTAAATTGACTTTATGGTTGATACAAGGATGAATAATAACAAGTGACCAAGAAGAGGTAATGCCCAGAAATGAGAATTTATATCTTTCCCTTCAGTGCTCACACCTCCATGCTGTATATGGAACTCCCAAATGGTATAAAACCCTCACTGGTTATGTACAGAACCAATTCAGATATCCACACTGCCGAGAAAGGAAGTTAACGATCCTTGCTTCTGATCTGAGCTACCCACAACAAGTTCACACCCAACAAGGAAGTTAACGGTCCTTAATTCTTATCTCAACCACCCACAACAAGTTCACACCCAACAAGACTTACCACGACCTCCCATATAGTATTTCGCCCAAGCAAGAGGATAAGGCCTTAGAAATTAATTTTCTTCAAACTTAGGCTTCACCATTTTCTTCTTCACCTTATATATTCATGTAAGAAAGCCTTGTGCAGAAACCATGAAAACAATCCAAACCTATGATAAATGCCCTAATGCTCTGATTTGAGACTTGTTTCAAGGATTTTATCTCTTGATATTGGTAACACCCTCTAGAGTTATTCCAAAAGAAAACAGCAACACAAGAACTGTTCAACAGGCATGAATTCTTGCATTGCTCGAACATACCAGTGTACTCGTTAGTTAGAGGTGTTAGATCATTGTACACCTACAAAAATTTTGTGTATTTTCTTTCGACGGGCGACGAATGGGAAACCGTCACATGGGGGAAGCAATGGAGGAAATGAGATCCTAAAAAGAACACATTGGCAGTGTTCAGTTTGGATATTTCGCCTCAACATAGGTATGAAAAACTTCAGACAAACTACCATTTTCATTGCTATTCGTGCGCTACCGAGGGTGCATTCAATATAACCTAAAAAATATGAGATTGAGTAAAGGAACGGTGTGCAACAAAGATTCGCATTACATCTACCTGAAGGGCTTTAGCGCTCCACCATTAAAAAATTTGCTCCTTCCGTGGCTCTACTTGTGAGTCTGTTTTTGAGATTGTTGAACAGGACTTAGTCTATAAGATTGAACATTGTTAGACATGATCTGATGAAGTTTGACCCGAGATGACAGCTGGTATGATCACCGTTGTGTGTCATGGAAACATGAATTTGTTGGTCATGCCGCAAAGCTCGATTTAGGAAAGTCTCAAGGAATAATACCACCAAACCAGATGTCAAAAGATAATTTTGGAGACCCAGAGTATTAATGCACATGGGAAATAGATGTCAAGTAGATGGAGAAAAAATTATGTGCTAGATGTCAAACTCATAGAAAAATATAGACTAAATTGAGAAGGTGACTGATTCAAAAGAAGCGCTTATCAGCATAATTAAGGCAGAAATATCGTTTGACATAATAGGGGCATGTTGGCAACAACAACCTTTCTAATTTTGACAAAATTCCTGGTTCTAGAAACAAAATATTAACAAACATAACCTATCCGAAAAAAGGCACATGTCTATTAACAGTGAAAGAAAAAAATTAGCTTGGTTGTCCCTCCGGGGACACATAAGCAAAACCAACTACGAGAGAGTTACAAAGTTTTTGATGTCGGAAAACGAAGTGGAGTGATGCTCCTGCATAATGGGAAATATCGTCCTCAACATCCCATTAACCGAGAAAAATCCAACTAACATTGGAAAGATTTTAACATGAGATTTTTCCTAGCCCTAATAATGCTTTTAGCAAAATTTATTCCTGCACTTTATCTAGTGGAGTTATGATTCTTGCAAGTAGTCCTACTCATGTTCAAATCTATGGAGGCACTTATATTCTTTTAGTGTAAAAAAATACAAACAATGTAGAAAAATATAAACAATATGAAAACCAATCTCATTACAAATTTCAACCTCTAAAATTTTGATATTTGAAATAGATTTACAAGTAATCCCACCGGTTTATACAAATCCACATTAACTAAAAAAATATTTGAACCTTATTTCTCTTCTGCACTTCTTAACAGAAGAAAGATTTAAACCTTGCACTATTGTGCAACTTTCCTTTACCACTCGACAGTTCTCACCTATTTGAATTTTGTATCTCTCCTAACCAGATCAACACCTTTACCAATTCATACTATAAATAACCACTTCAGACATTAAAATCACTGGAATGCCTTTTTTCTCCTATATATATATCGCCTCTAGTTTCGACATATCTCATACCCCTTCTTGCAAGTGTGTTAGGTTCAATTGGGTTCAGGGAGGTTGTGTGGTTCTATTTTGGAGGAAATATTGGAGACAGTTATCTACTACAGATTCATCTCTCCTTGCTTCTAGAGAGATGAAGCGAGGAAAAGTTCTATAAAAAAACAAATATGTACTACAAATATGTGCCACAAATATGTCAAGATTTCTATGGCGGGGAATGGTTACACAACCTTGATTTGCTTCCAATTCCCTGACAGAAAACCAGTGAACGATGTGGCCTTTTAGAGGCAGAGATTATGGGATTCCAACAATTTAGTGGGCAATTGGTGTGTCCATGGATTTGAGTACATTGAAAGTATGATGTGTAACCTGCATTCCAATGTCTAACAATTGAGTTATCATTCCTGTGTGATTTTATGGCATTTTCAGGTAACGGAGACAGATTGGGAGTTATATATTTATCAATCAATATTACATTTAAAATTTATATATTTGTAATCATGATTTTAGTACAACTTAAAAACAAAGGATATATAGTAGCTAGTGCTTGTTGCTTAGTTTAAATGTAATTAAAATAAATTAAAAAGATTAAATTTAAGTTAGCGTTAACTTTTAGAATTGGGTCAATTTAGATTCGACTGATTGGTAAATTAAGGTATTTGGTTATTTATAATTCAACAAATCTTACCCCAAAACAACAATAATAAATTTTTGATTGGTTGATCGTAACCCATGTTGGAAAGTTGAATTTGCATATATAAACAAATTGATTAAAAAAGAATTCATATTTTTTTAATGAGATATTGCAATCTCTAGGAAAAAAAAAAAAAGAAATAGAAGAAAAAGAGAGAGATATTGCACATCCATTCAATATAAATTAAGGTTTTCACATACAATGTATCTCATGTTTTCTAATTGGTTATTCCTATATGTTTTATATTTATTATTATAAGTGACAATCTTATCATCTTGTATAATTGAAATTTTTTGTAATAAAATCTTTCTTTGATTTTAAGATGTCATATATATTTACCATGATAAATCTTCCATTGCAACTATTGACTCATTGACATGATAATAGAAATTCAACGCAATAAATCTATAATATATAGATAAAGTTGTTATATCTCTAACAAAAATATTTGACGAGTAAATAAATTTCAAATACATAATAAATTAATTTATTAGATAAGTTAAATAATTTTGTTAATAAATTATACATGGGAAATAGTGTTAAAAATCTAATTATATTTAAAATTAAATATAATTAATTTAGAAATATTTTATAATTTATTAATAAACTAATCTGCATCTAAAATAAATCTAATTAGATTTAGAAATTCTAAATGCTAGTTTTTTTAAGAAACGTCGACAAAGCAAAAATGAGAAACTGTGAATTATTCGAGTTTAGATTCTAAAAAATCAAACCACAGAAATCTACAATCCATTATAAATAAAATATTGTTTAGGGCTCAATATAGAAGAAGTGATTTAAAAAACTAAAAATCAAAATTTATTGTTTGAAAATATATATATATTATATATATATATATATATATATATATATATTATATTAAAATAGCTTGAGTGGTCGTAATGGTTAAGAGCATGTCTTTCCTCCTAAGAGGTCACAAGTTCAAAATCAAGTTATTCAAATAAGGGAGTCTCATACACCAATTTGGTGTCTCACTTAATCGTGACCTTAAAAAAACAAGTATATATATATAAAACAATGGAACATAAATTAAGTTATTGAATGTTCAATGAAAATTTATTGAAACACTTCAAAAAAAAATGCAAACTAAGCACAAATAGGTATCAAAACCATTGAAGCACATTGTTTAAAGCTTCATTGTTTAAAAATGTGATTCGCCATATGACTTAAACTTAAAAGAGATATTACAATCTCCAGAAAAGGGAAAAGACCAAACTGTACCGTGGACTGATACTGGATATTTATTTGAATTAATGAAATGTGATCTGCAGGTATTTGTGTGTAGTTATCTAACATATGTAAAAATATATGTTGTAGTCTAACTAGTAGAAGGAATAGTCTGGAAAGTTATGGAAATTCCAGTCATATTTAGAGAAAATCTAGTAAGGATTTTTGTAAATCCAAGTTGTAGTTGTTAAACTTAAAATTTTGGTGTCCTAGATGTATTTGATGGTGATGAATTCATTTCCACCATCAAAAACACGATTCAAACAATGTCTATACAAGATTTTTTGAATTTTTTTTACTCGGATTAACAATTTATCAGCCTCGTTAGATAACTCCAAAATATATATATGATGACATAGGATATTATGATACTTGTGTGCAGCTATTATCTACACGATAGTATGACACTGTGTGTGGTGTGCCACTTGCAATTTATACAGAAATTAAGTATTCATTGATTATTGTGTAATCACGATTTTTGAAGTATGGAGTGTTTAAAATAATAGTAATTGTTTTACAAATAAATATTGATAAAAATATTTACAATAAATAAAAAATTTTTGTAAAATTTTATTTTGCAAAAATTAAAAATGTTTTAATATTTTTAACCAAAATAATAGATGATAAAAAACCAAAGGCATCAAAATTTAAAATAATTTAGTATATAAATTAAATATAAAAATAATTTTATAATATAGTTTACCTATTATAGATTAAAGCTGAAGTTCATTCCAATTCGATATGGTTCGTAAATTTCAGCCAAACATCAATACCATAATTTTATAAAATTGATTTAAATTCAATGTAGATTCTTTTCAAGTTATTATATGAAATTATAATAAATTTAAAGAGTTTAGTAATTAAAAAAATAATAAAGCTGAAAAGCGGTTTATATAAAAAATTAACAGAAATAGGTTTTTTAATGTCAAATTTACGGAATTCATTGTCTGTGGAAACTTAAACCTAAAATGAGGGATGGGTTAAAGTTAGCTTTGAGAGAGAGTGTGTGGAAATGATGTTGTTAATTATACAAAACATACACTGAATTTTTTTAATAAATATTTATATTTCTATTTTTATAAATTATTATTATTTTTACTATTATTTCACAATTTTGATATGTTAATTTTTTATTTATATCATACATAGGGGTAGCATGGGGGGCTTGCATATTGTCATGAGGGATGTATGGGGATTGAGAAAAATGACTAACAACCATACAAAAATGCATGGCTTGTTGCAAGGCTTGATATTGGCCAAAACTACACAAGTGACAAATACTAGTATCTTGAGGGACTCACTCATCACCATTCAAAACCTTCGTAAAAGGACCTTGCCAAGAGATGATCACTTGGGAGATCTTTTGAAGAGAATCAAGGGGTCGTCAAAAGAAATTACACAAAAAAATTCTTCCATATTCTAAGAAGCCCGAATGACGAGACTGATAAGTGTGCAAACCAAGCATGTTAGCTCTAAGCAACACAATTAGAAATAAATGGAGATTTGAAATGTGGAACTTGCCCTAAACTCAAGGACTAAACCATTGACTATGGAAGGTTTCATGGCCTATGTAAAAAATTTAAAACAATATTACAAGGCCCCTACATATACATTTACAATTTGTGTAGGTTATTATAATAAAAATTGGGTTAGAGGCCTTATAGTTTTCATGGCACCCCATGTAAGTTCGTTGCATGCAAATGACATAATTTAGGAATCATCAAAAGGAAAGGGTTTAACTCAACAGCTAAAGTATGGTTCTAACACATGACATCCAACTTCAACATTGACTGCACTTGGAAATATGATGATTATGAGGAGTTATGCCAATGGCAACATGTGGGATTAAAGGAAAGGCATATAATATACAGGGGAAGGATCACTACTAGAGAGGATGGCTCTTGAATTTGACATTCTATGCGGAAAGAAATTGCCACTAGAGACGAATATGGTAGGTTCCATGGTGTAACTACAATTGTCAGGTTGGTGCTGTTAACACTCCAGGAAACTCTCCTAGGTTGCAAATCAAAGATGTCTAGTAACATATAATCTTCAATATTGTTCTCTAAACTATTGGAATGAATGATGGTTTGGATCAAGTCAGATAACCATTTCAGCTCTATTCTCACTCAAGACATGCATGAACAGACTACTAATGCTCAATAGTTTATAGATTCAATGGAAAGATGGAAAATACTAACTATACCAGCAGATGCATACATAAACATATATGAATGGTGGTGAGCTCCAGTATTGCAGCAATGATGCTACAACTCCTGGGACTTCCTACTTTACTTTTATCAACTCGGTAGTTCGTAACAAACTTGGAAGCGACGGTGCTATATGCACAAGTACTGGCTCTTACTGTAGGCTTTCACTTGATCAACTGGCACAAGTTCGCTAGGAGCTTCAGCCAAATTCTATGAGCTCTTAGAAGAAGATTTTAACTGTGATGGACGAAAGCTAACTCAAGAGAAGTTAGTCTACTTGTAGAAAAAGATGAAAGCTGAAAGGAAATACAAACCCTAGCAAACCCTAATTCTACCGACCAACCCTACTTGTTCCAGAAAAGAGATGAAAGATGCTGAAATGATGCCATTGACTCTTGAAAAGGTAAGATGCATGTGGTTAAGCTACTCTTGAAGGAAAATATGGAAAAATCATCTTTTTGTATTTTTGAGTAATTTTATGCAAAATTATTATGCATGTGGTTTAACTATTTTTGACTGTGCAGAGGTTTATTGGCGAAAGAAAGTGGAGTGGACATTTGCAAGAGGTTGGGAAGGTGAGAAAAGGGCCTAAGGGGTCCCTAGCACCCTTCTAGAGAATTCCGCAGTGATCAGATCTCGAAAAACTGC
>APFE031507932.1:0-16053 GCA_000404065.3 Pinus taeda
TTTCAACTGCCGAAGATTTTTCCAACTCATCATGGCTTGTTGCATGTAGGCCAATGGATAGAACTGCTTTCTGATGGCAGAGACAAAGTCACTCCAGACAAAGATGGTCTTACCATGCTTCTTCACATCAGCTTAGGTTCTGCCTTCCCACCAAACCAAGGCAGTGCCTCCTAGGCATAGGCTTGCCAGCTGAATCTTACTCCTGTCCGAGTCTTTGTTTTGTACCCTACAATACACATCAATTTGTCTAATCCAATTGTCCAACTTTTCAGCAATTAGCTCTCCATCATATATAGGCAAATCAAAGTTGACATCCAATTTAATCAAGGATGCCTTCTTGTTATGCACAAGGCTACTAGGAGGTGTAGGAAAGCTTTCTTCTTTTCCCTTTTCTTTAGAGTGGTCAAGAGAATGAGATTCATATTCTTCTTTATCTTGTTTAGGGCCTGATGAATCTAGGTAGTGGGTCCCACCATCGTATGTTGGCGCTTTTTACCTTTTTCCGCCCGTGGTCCCCTGGCTCCCAACGTGACCAAGCACTTAAGC
Organism: Pinus taeda; assembly: GCA_000404065.3. Classification (NCBI taxonomy): domain Eukaryota; kingdom Viridiplantae; phylum Streptophyta; class Pinopsida; order Pinales; family Pinaceae; genus Pinus; species Pinus taeda. The sequence goes on from APFE031507932.1 coordinate 547, forward strand.
TCTACCATTTTGGCCCTGTTTGCCCAGCACATTGAAAACCAGCTCCTTTTCCCGATCCGGGGCTCCCAGGGGCTATTTTGACCTCCTGTGCAGTCTCCATGGGCCTTGGTCAGCGCACTTTGACCGAGGTCCTCGTCATTCCACGCCGGCTGCCATGGCCACTGGTTCAGGGTGTTTTCGACTGTGGTTTGGATTCTTCAAGGATTTGTTCGACCTATTTTAGTCACGATCCTATGACAGTCGTCTATGGATCCGATTCGGATCACTGTTGCTCTCAATGCAACTCCTTAATAGGTCCACAAGTTGCTCCTCAATGCAGCTCCTTAACTTTAATCCTTCCTCAATCATCTCTTCAATGCTTCCACCCTCCATCTCGATCATCACCAATTTCTCAGCAAGACAAGAAACTCGTCCATTTTTTGGACATTGCTCCTTTTGCTTACGGCCTTCATGGAACATCACATTTGATCCAAAGCTACTATTGTCTTTGCAACACTGCCTTTTTAGTCTCATTGATTTCAATGAATTGTTGAACAGATACAAGGAGATATACATGAAATAGATCACACCACCGCTCAGATATATTACATGCAATTTGTCTCTCAGATGGACTCTCTAGCCTTCATGAATGCCACACGCAGGTCGACTCTACACATAGATTGGAAACCAACAAATTTGACGCAACTAACAACACCCATTCCATTGGATCCACACATAGATCGACGACTATTCAACGAGAATTTTCATTATGGGACTTTCGAGGTCTAAAATGGGTCTCCTAAGGAAATTATAAAATAATAGTGGAAATAATAAAATAAGATTAGATTACATGATCAAATTTTAGAGGGGAAAAAAACTATATTTTCAACGTATTTTCAACTTATCTCCCCTATGGGTTTACTCAAATTTCGAATGGAAACACTCGTTGGATGCATAATTTTATTCCTGTGGGTTCAAGATTCAAGCATCCTATGGATTGAAAGTTGTTTCTGATGAAGATCTATAGATCCGCGTCAACCAATGGACGAGAGTTACGCCAAGTGACATCTGTTGTGATTGATATAGTTAATTCTCAGGATCAATATCAATTCATTGGATGGTCTAGATAGACCTAGCCTCACATACAAAGCCTCGCAACAAAATTGCAATGCATCATACATGACTGTAAGCCTATTGGAATTCAATATGGGAAACACTGTGGCGAGTTATGAAGCTTGCAGATCACTGTAGAGTGTAGCTAAAGCATGAAAATATCTTCATGGCGTTTTTTAGGGAAGTTGACTTTAGTTTCATCTCGAAGATTGTGGATGAGACTCATCTAGAAATCTATGATCATGTGATTCGAAGCACTCATATTGCTTCATCGGTAGTCACATGATGCTTACAGAAATTTCAAGCTCTTTCACTGCCTTTGTCATCGTGCAACTTGCTATGGTCAATGAACTATTGATGGCTAGACAATGATAGGAATCATTTGTAGCGAAACATCGGAGGATGAGGATGCATGGTCAATGAACTATTGATGGCTAGACAATGATAGGAATCATTTGTAGCAAAACATCGGAGGATGAGGATGCAGGTGGATAATTGTAGTTAAATTGTAGAACAGACGCTAAGGGATCTTCGCCATGTTTGATGATCATGTCAGAAATTGATAATAGCATGGTAAATCGCCATCGTTGCTTTGGTTTGATGCATTACAGGAAGTAAGATACAGGCACAATTCCCCTTGGTTTTCTTAAACATTGTACGGAGAGTTGAGATTTGGAGAATTGCAGAGGTGTATTGGAAATCATGTAGGGATTGTTTATAATGGAAACCTAGGGTATGTGTTAGATTAGGTGTGATGTAGTAGTTGAATTATTAATATTGTAATTTGTTTGTAATAATGATGATGATGAACTTGCAAAATTAGATAAAAAGGCCATGTTGTAATAACTAGCTCTAGATACATTCTGTATCTAGACGACTCTTCTATATAACTAGCAAATATAGCGGTTGGCACCCATGTATCTCAGTAGATGGGAGCTCGTCCATAGAATGACTAGTAGTTCTGTTTTTATTGAAGCAACTACTGTAAGAAATTGAGTGGTGTAAACTCAATATGGATGGTTGTCCAGATAGTTAGGCAAGTGGGGATCTAGGGAAGGATCCCTCATTTGTTGAGGATGTGGGAGTGGTCTTTTCTTGAGGTTATGCGACAGCTTGGAATATTGTTCAGTAATTGACTTTGGCAGATCTGTGATTCAGGAGTTCGAGAGTGGAACTTGGGAATATAGCTTGCCAATTACACCTTTACGAGGGTTATGAGACAACTTGATGGAGTTCGCTCTATATGATTTCGAAGATGTTTAAAGAAAGCTAATCACCCCATTACAAGACAAGTAAGAATTATATTTTCCAAGTTATATATATATAGATGTATGTATAGCCCAAAAAAAATTCCAAATTCACAATTATAATGCATTAGATTATAATTATGCTAATCACATTGAATTCTACTAGCAGAACTTTATGATGGAAGTGTGGCAGTCAAGTCTGAATCGAGGGCAGGCTGCAGAACTCGATAAGGAATAGTCGACCACATGCATCTAGAGGAAGGGAAATTGTCCATCAGCATAGGGAATTATGTGTAGGTGATGGCAGTGGAATAATTTTTTAACCATTTCAACAATTATAGTCGCTATGCAATTTACATTTGCGCTGACAACTCTTGGCACGAATAATCATGTGGATTTTTTTGCCATAACAATGCATAGGTCCCACTGAGTAGACGTCCTATGCATCATTTTTTTTTCTTTCTAAATATCATTTTCTTTTCCATTTTTGTGACACGCTGCAAGATTGGAGTTGTCAGTTGCCACGTTAATTATGTTTTCTCTTTTGTGCTCATCATTTTGTTTTCACTGGCCTTCACTCTTCCCCACCTGTCCTTCCTCTTATTTATGCCTCAACCTCCGGTTAGTGGACCTACACTCCGGTGGTGTGTACGGTAGTTTGAGATGGAAGTTTATATGGTTCATAATTTATTTCACGAATTGTCGGCTCAGAAATTTGGGTGTCCCATATGGAGTGGCGATCTCCGTATAAATATATCAAAATGGTTCTTCTCTTCTTCCTCACCATGTGACACTATTTCTTTTGTTTTATGGGAAGCGACCAACACAAATAGGCGTAGTCGACACAAGGTTACATTACATGACATTCTGTGCTTTCGGCAAGACTTCTCTGTAACTTTGGCAGACGTCGCTTGATAGAAGGTGGCGGCTAAGAAAGGCGGGCAGTTACCACTTGGAAAAAGATGATGATGTCAACAGATACAGGTACTATAGAATTCAATGAAGGATGGGATATTATTCAGAATGGCATCCTAAAGTTGATAAATATTCTCAAAACAGATTTAAAAGGCGAGTTTCCTGTAACGGAGTACATTAACATTTATACAACTGTGTACAAAATGTGCACCCAAAGGCCTCCTTATCTGTACTCACAACAACTCTATGACAAGTACAGGATTTCACTGGAAGAATACGTTGCTGTCACAGTATTGCCAGCTTTAGGGGAAGTGCATGATCTGTTCCTGTTGAAAGAAGTTGAGAAATGTTGGGGAAATTATCACAAGGTGCTGGTTAGACTCATCTCAAATATGTTCTCTTATTTGGATCTTTACTTCGTGGGGCAAAACTCCCTGGTTTCGCTAGTAAAAGTTGGAGTGATGTGTTTCCGTGACGTGGTGTATCACGGTATCAAGATTAATGTGAAGAATGTGGTGATTGACTTGATTAATCGAGAGCGCGAGGGAGAACAAATTGATCGCGCTTTGTTGAGAAACATTGTGAATTTTTTTGTGGAAATAGGAGTGGATCGCATGGATTTGTACCAAAAAGACTTTGAAGCTCCCATGTTGGAAGCTACTGGAGCTTACTACTCTAGGAAGGGTTCATTATGATAAAGGCCGAAGAATGTTTGAGACGTGAGAAAGAAAGAGTTGCTCACTATATGCATTCCAGCAGCGAGCAGAAGTTATTAGAGAAAGTAGAAAGTGAAATCCTCTCCCGCTATTATATTCAACTTTTGGAAAATGAATATTCGGGGTGTCATGTTTTGCTTACAAACCACAAGAAAGACGATCTTTCGAGAATGTACAGGCTGTTCTGTAGAATACCTCAAAGCTTGGAACCTTTTGCAAATATTTTTAAACAGCATGTAATCAGCGAAGGAATAAAATTATTTAAATGGGTGGAAGATGTTGTCAAGAATAATATAGATGACATTCCAGCACATGAGTTTGTGGAGAAGATTATTGAAGTGCATGATAAGTGTAGTGGTTACGTTGTGGATGCATTTCAAAGAAGCAGTATTTTTTATAAAGCCTTGAGGGACGCATTTGAAATAATATGTGATAAAAAAGTCGAAGAAAGCACATGTGCAGAGTTTCTGGCTACATTTTGTGACAACGTGCTTAAAAAGAGCGGTTTAAGTGATGATCATATTGAGGGTATTCTTGAAAAGGCTGCGAATCTCCTGCAGTATGTTAGTGATAGAGATTTGTTTTGTGAATTTTACAGGAAAAAACTAGCTTCCAGATTACTACACCATAAAAGCGCAAATGAGAGCCATGAACGAGCCATGTTGTCAAAGATAAAGCATCAATGTGGTCTCCAGCTAACGTCAAAGATGCAGGGCATGGTTAATGATTTTACACTGGCAAGGGAGACTCAACTTGACTTCAACACATATCTTCATGATTATTCAAATGTGCATCCTGGAATAGAGTTGACTGTTACAGTATTAAATAATGGGTTCTGGCCAACCTACAAGTTATTCAACCTCAATCCACCAGCGGAAATTCTTAAATGTATTAGGGCGTATGAAGGCTTTTATTCTACAAAATATCAGCATCGTAAACTTACATGGATGTATTGTTTGGGAAATTGTAAAATTATAGGAAACTTTGATACTAAGCCAATAGAAATTGCAGTCTCAACCAACCAGGCAGTCATGCTTTTATTGTTCAATGATTTTGAAAGATTGAGCTGTGAAGAAATCAATTCACAATTAAATTTGCGAGAGGAGGATGTTATTAGACTGCTTCATTCATTTGTATGTGGAAAGTACAAGATTATTTTGAAGGAGCCGGTGACTCAAACAATAACAAAAACTGATAGTTTTGAATTCAATGCTAGCTTCACCTGCAAATCTGCAAGGATTAAGATTTCACTTCCACAAATGGATGAGAAGAAGAGAGTCAGCGAGGTTGTAGATGCCGATAGATGCCATGCCATCGATGCTGCAATAGTTCGGACAATGAAGGCTAGAAAAGTCATGAGCAGTCAGGAATTATTCGTTGAATGCGTTGAGCAACTGCAAGCCACGTTCAAACCAAAAGTTAACTTAATGCAGAAGCAGATTGAAGATCTGATTTCAAGGGAGTTCATAGAACGAGACAAAGAAAATTCTAATATCATTCGATATGTAGCATAAAACAAATTTCTCATGGTATCATTTTCGGATATATTCATGCCGTTGTAGAATTAGATTTTATGTAGCCGTGATATAACGAGTCTGGTATATGCACTGACTATTATTTTCTAGATTATTTTATATCTAATTTTTTATGGTGTTATTGGTTGCCTAGGCTCTAGGCTCTCATCTTCTTGAGTCATCATTATAAGCTTAAGTTAAATAATGGGAGAGGATTCTCCCTTCTCTTTTGCCAAAAATTGAACCAATTTTATTTGAAACAAATCGATTGACTTTACCTTGATAAGTGGAATTGGTTGAAAGGCCATAGTTTTTAATTATTTACTGCTAGACATGTCTCTTGTGCCAAAATTTGAACCAATTTTATTTGAAACAAACTGTTTTACTTTACCTCAGATATGTGGACTTGGTTAAAAAGCTATGGTTTTTAATTATTTATTGCACGAAATATAGAATTAGATTTTATGTAAATTAGATTGTTTTGTCTTCGAATGAGCTTGCATTTTCAGTTCGTGGAATATGATTAAATTCGTGTAAATAAACAAGTTTTAATGGCATTTTCGGTTCATGGGACATGCATGATTCTATGGATAAATTTGGAATTTCAATGCCCTTTACCTAAGATATGAATATCTATTTTTCCATATCACTTTAAGATCTGGAATAATTTGCATCAAAACAAGTGTTATTTTAATTGCCATGAATTTTAATATGTTTTCATTTTTTGGGCTGGCTTGATTAGAACTTGGCATAATTCCTATGGTGATGTGCGCACTTATCATTTCCATATTTAAGAGAACGATGGGTTCCCTAGATTTTAAGTGTCTATACTGATTCCTGTCCATACTTGGTTTTGAGTAATGAAGCAAATTGAAAGTCCATACTTCGATCCTGATGTCCTATTCCACTAAAATTGAGAATCCTAAATAAAGAAAAATGTGAAACCCAATAGAGTGGACTCTTGTAAATTAATAGAAGATTAAAGGATGAATATGATGATGGTGTACATTGAATTGTGGTGGGGGTAAATTCCATGGGATCTCCAATGCTTGAGAGGTCTTTTGTCTCTTCATCCTCCCAAATTAATCCTCCAAACTACATGAATATATAATATGATTAATTTATGTATAGAGATAGTTTCCAGGTCAATATTATCACTAACAATATTGAGTATTAATCACCCACCTGGTAGGCGCTATCTCTTATGGCGAAAGAAACGTATGTCTGCATATGAGACGACATTCATATATTTGGCTTCCAATATTGACTTTGCTTCATTGATTACTTTGAAGTTTGAACCCACGCAGGCTCAGATTATTTGTCAGCCAGTCTTTCTCTATACTTCTCTATCAAATTATTAATAAAAAATGAGTCGCGTCAAATTCTGCTGAAGTTGTTGAGCCACTAGCTACTAGGGCATAGAGTATCTCCATGCAAGCTCAGTGAAAGACTGCACTTTCGGAGGCCAAGTGCAATTCATGATAGTGAAAGGTTAGGGGAAGGTTTTCTCCATGTTCCCTGATCCCGATGTTTATAGCAACATGGATATTCGCAAATGGGGGATGTCTCTCGAGGAGTACGAAGCCCGCTGGTATGCGACAACCAAAAAAGTCAGATTTCACTTAGTGAAAATGATCGTTAGCAAAGCTTCGAAAAGGAAAGAAAAAACTTCACCTTTAGCAGGGGCTCATGAACCCCCAAGTTAAGTAGGATTCATCGAAGCCCCTAAGGCTAGGCAAAATATGGAGGCATCTAGTATGCTGGAAGAGAACACGATTATTTATTTAGGAGATGGCAAGTTATCCGAGCCGAACTTGAGCCAAATGAGCAGGCTTCATCAATATGTTAAGGCATTAGGAGTGCGTTCTCCCTATTCCACGGAAGAGATTGGGCCGGAAAGGTTCGATGTGCTAAAGTGGCTCGGATACAACCTCCAACTTATGTGCACCCTTCGGGATGAACAAATCCTCTTATTAGGCCAGGTTAAAGGTGAAATCCTTGGATTCATACGACTCGAAAAGGTGCTAAATGTTTGCTTCGTTCCTCCCTACCTAAACAACTCAGAGGGGGTTGATAATTCGAGGGAGGTGACAATTGTTGACAGAATCGGTGACTCCGCATACTTAGACCGGGCAGAGGAGGAGAGCTCGTGCAGGACCAACTTGATTCGCCTCTTGGATGGACAACTTGGGCTTTATGAATGGGGAGCGAGAGGAGAACACACGTTCCTAAATGAGATCAACACACCTGTCATATTGGTGCTGACTCTAGCCAAAATACTTGCCACCCTACTGTCAGAAGAGTTCTACTCCTGACTACATGTGGTGGAGTCGAAATCCCCTCCTTTTTTCAATGTTATGCCTGTGGGTAGAATGGCCAACACACTACTAGACGCTGCAGAAAGTTGCGAGTTGAGATCTAGGCCTATTGACATTGACACTGAGTTCCCCACTTTCCATCATATTTCAGACTGCATGAGAAGGGAGCCGAGTGGTTGATAATGAATTGATAATGAAAATGAAATGGTAATGATTTGGAAGGCTATCCTTCCTGCAATGGTAATGAATTGGAAGGGTAGCCTTCCCACAGATGTAGAGGGCAACCTTGAACTGCATTACCAAAGGGGATGATTGTAAAATTCATTTTTACCATTTCGTTGTCATAGTCACATAAAACACCAGCTTTCCCTTTTTACGAAAGCCCCGATGCGTAAACAATAGGGTGTACTATGGAAAGGTTTTTAATTTAAAAAACATTGGTGTGTTACTCATATAATAAGCATCAGTGTGATTAATATAACAGTACATCTCGATGCGTAATAGACAAAGTTGCACTGTTCGAGGGTTATTTTTTAAATAAAAAGTAACAATGCACTAACTCTAGAGCACTAGTGCATATGCTACTCAATAGCACCAGAATAGTGTTAAATAAAAAAAATGTGAGTCGTAAGATTATTTTTCAGAATTTTGGTGCTATACTCCTATGAAGCCCCAAAGTCAATACCCCCTTTTGTCCCCCTTTAGGGTAACGAGAAAGAGAGAGAGAGAGAGAGAGAGAAAAGAGATACCCCCCACCCCTCAAAGAGGGAGAAGGGACCTAGGCATCTCCTCGGAGCGAGTTTAATTTTTCTGGTTTGATTTATTTATGGAGTCTCAGATGTGGTCAGGACCACTAGTGGCTGGGTTGATGAGCTTTCCCCTAGTGGCCCACTTGAAAAGTGGATCCATCTTTAGCTAGGCAAGTCGCTTCCATCTTCCCTAACCGGCCATCTTAAATTTAAGATCGACAGTCCACTTTGTGGATTGGGATCCACGCACTGGCCCCTCTGACCTACTGGCCTCTGGTATGGGCTGGTGGTAATCATGGATTGAGGCAAGCCAGTTCTATGTCCCTAACATCTTAGTCAAAACGAGCGGGTCTAATTTTAGGTTGGGACCACTCATACTGTAGGCATTGAGCTGGGTTGATGAGCAGGCCCCTCAAATCCACAATCATGTGGTTATCTCAAAGTCAAGAACAAGTCCGCTTCCATCAGCCCTAACCTTCCTAAAATGGGCTTTAGCGACATTCCAAAGCTTCTTAATTAGATCATTCAATAGATTTCTCATCTGGCCTCTCGATTGAAGACGAGTTAGTAGTCATTTTTGGTTGGAGACACCCCATTCAAAGGCTAGGTTCCAATCCTATCCCCAAACGACCACTTCATAGCATGGGACCTAACACTACCTGGCAAGACAGACCCTAGAGTCCCTAATCCCTCCAACCACTACTATTACTGCAACCAGAAAGCCACCAACCTTACCTACCACCCGTTAGCCTTATCCGGTGATCCAATGCACAGGAAAGATCCATAGATCTATAGCCATCAGAATCAGATTGACCAGAAAAGGCAGAGGCTAAAGTGGCGGAGGGAACCTAAATACCAACAGAAAAAGCTATGACACCTATAGTAACAAGGTAAGCATCACCGGCAAAGATAGATGTTGTAGATCCGGTTACGGGTGTATATTTAGCAATTTTTTCTAATCGAGAAGCAAAGGCATGGGTTCCTGTGCCAAGTGTAGTTTCAGTTGCAGGGCACAGGGTTAATGAACCATATGAAATAAGTCACGGGAAACCACGGGAATCAACCAATGAAACAAAAGCATATCCATACCCAGTTATAACTCAATTGACCCCATTCATGTTTTTAATTAATCCATTGGAGAGTCAAGAAATAGTAGCCCCATCACTAGAGGAATAAGTAAGGATGATAGTAGTAGGAAAGGAAGTTAACCTAATAGAGGCAAGAGATACAAAACTCGTATGATAGTGCGGAGACATACCTATTCCTATTACGATTACCTATAACCTATATGGGCATAAATGGGACCATGCCAGTTTACCTTCCCCTTCCAGGCAAAGACACCATAGGCAGAGTCCCCAACGTCCTTCACGGTTTGATAGGCAGGGTGATATGCCCTTGCGCTATTACTTCGTTGATCGAACGGTGACGTATATAATATAGTCTAGTGATGTTACCAATCAATAGTTTGGTTGATGTTACCAAAGCAAATAGTCCCATCAAAGTCACCCAAACCTGACCTCTTTACTAATTCAATGAACTAACCAAACCAAGCAATCGAACGAACCATGTTGTGTGAACCGGAACCCCCAAGCAATCGAATGAACCAAGCTGTGTGAACCATGAAGCAGACTAACCCACCATCGTTAGCTCTGGGAATGAATGAATAATCGGGACTGCTTCTATCATCTCGTACCACCAATCAATAGGGTCTAACCTGATCTATGGCACACGAACAAGCAGAGCAAGATCAAGGTGTAGCTATCTCAAGGAAAAAACATAGATCAAGGTGAAAGGCTTTTACCCACATCCATACAATAAGAACTTCTAGGTGATATCCCTTCCAGGAATAAGAATAATACATTCCTTCAAGGTGATATCCTCCCCCCCTCAATGAATAAGATAAGGAGAGGCGAATAGCTATCCAAGGAATAAGAACTTGATTCAAGCTAATATATTTCTCCCCGTGAAATGAATAAGAACTAAAAGGTCAATAAGATATAGATATCCGCTTAAATGATTAACCATGCCAAGTATGAAATACATAAAAGTAATAGAAATATATCTTCTATCGCTCACCACCTCACCCCAACGGAATGTGTTGCATTTGGATGGAGCTAAAAGTCACATGTATGATTGATACTTTGACTGCTCTATGGATTGCTGGAAAATATGATATTCAAAGAGAACTCTCGAATTTTCGAAGAACTAGCGATAAAAAAATAAAATAAAAAGAGTTTATAGGTTTTATCATCTCGTATTGGATCAATCTCGATCAATCCAAAATACTAATATGCCTACTCTGGTCCAACCACTCCCATCCATCAGATCTCAATAAGGACATGAGATTGATATGATCTGAAAGGACTTTCAAGGCCAAGTGATAGAGATGGACTATGAGGGATATATATAAGTAGTTCACCTTAGTGAATGTAGAGGGCTATACGGCTTGAACCCCGTAGACCTTCTTGATATGAACAGATCAAAGTTCTTATTAGCAAAATAATTTGAATTGTTCCAAGAACCCAACATTCATTTTCTTGCATTTGGCTCTTTCATGAACTGACGTAAAGATCGATTAGTCTGCCATTATCCTCTTTCTAGTAAGATATTAATATGGCTCTGTGTGGCTCCAAATTGTTACCCTTCGAAAGCAATCCCAAATTATTTCAAAAGATTTCTGTGACATATGGTCTGCCTTGCTCGCATAGATTACTTCAAATAGAGTCTCTTCTATCGCTCCAAAAGTAAAAATTACCTTCATTACACCTAAAAAGTTCATAGAGCGAAAGGAATCTGTTTTGAGGCACCCTTATTATACTCATTATGCCTGGCATTGAACAAAGCTGGGATTGACCATATCAATTAGATCCGTAATTCGAATCAAAGGGGGTGTGAAGTGGGCCTTAGGATACTAGGATAGGACCAATCCCATCATTACATCACGGTCCAAGCGAGTCTTTCTCTGGTTTCTAAATCACCATTTCCTTACGCTTGACACTCGTTATATAGCCTTAGCGTGTGATTTAGACACCTCGTGACTAAGCTTCATTCCGTCGTCGCGCAAACACCTTCATACCTCCAAGCTATACTGCGAAAGGAATTGAACCTTAGCAATTTCACCATGTGGTAGCGCCCCTAAGGGGGAGCCAACCTAGACTGACAAAGGAAATACCTTGTAGAGCTGCTTACTGGGCTATTTTCTGTTTCTGGGTGATCCTGTAATCTCTTGGAAGAGAAAGAAGAACTCTCAAAGATATTAGAGGAGAACTTGTTCCAGTGAAAGAATGAAGCTTGGAATGAATGAATTTCCAAAAAGAATGAATTTCAGACAATACAACAGAGCAAGATCTAGCTACTTTTCATCTGTCTTTCCAAGCGGCTTCATTCGGGATCCTCCAGTTAGGGGGAAGTAGTGTCTACTAGCATAGGAAGTTAATATCCAACCTTTGGTTTGGTTTCAACGCACTTAGTCGTCCCGTAAGAAGCTGCTGCTTGGCTAACCCACTCGTTGCTACAACGCTCAATGTCGGTCATGTATCCCATGTGGGCTCAGAGTTCACCTTTCTTTTGAGGAGATTTGACAGATGTCTTTTGGGGGGTTGATCTGCGACCTATCCTTTAAACTGGAAGATCAAAGGAAGGAAGTGGAACTATTGGTGAGCCCAACGACTACCAAGAACTAGCCATTCCTACTCCACTAACAAAGTTTTCCTCACTCCACAAGCCCCCATAGGCTCTTAGATGCTACTCTATGCTTAGTTAGCTCTATCCTCAGGTGTACTCTTGGAGGTGCTACTATTGCCTATAGCCGCTAGGGAAGAAACACAGTGCATGCCCTACCACTGCTACTGCATCGATTTAAGTGCGCTATTGCTACTGCATTTATTTAAGTTCACTGCTTTTGTTACTCTTGTGATGCCTACTCCTTATATGGGGTTAGATTTATGCTAGGTCCTACTCTTTAGTCAGCGCTATATTGTTAGAAAGCACCCTACTCATTCTATGCATGAGAAAAGCTATTGCTATTATATACTACCTATTGAATTGCATGCACTGCTTTGCCTACTGTGCACTGTGTTACCTCTTGCTTTTGGTTAGCTCTATGTAGCTCTACCTTTGTAGCTCTACTACACTATTGAAGTGAGAACAACTGTTGCTACTACCTACAGCTATGCAAGTGAGAAGCCTGCCTCCACTAGGGGCCCACCTGAACAGTGGAACCTACTTAGCCTGGGCAAGTCAGCTTCCAACTTCCCTAACCGCCCATCTTAAATTTAAGATTGACAGTCCACTTTGTGGATTGGGATCCACGCGTTGACGCCTTTGACCCATTAGCCTCAAGTACTACGGGCTGGTGGAAGTCATCGAGCGAGGCAAGCCAGTTCCGAGTTCCTAACTTCTTAGTCAGAACGAGCTGGTCTGATTTTAGGTTAGGACCACTCATACTGTAGGCATTGAGCTGGGTTGATGAGCAGGCCCCTCTAAGCCATGGTCATGTGGTACTGAAAGTAGAGTGCAAGTCAGCTTCCATCAGCCCTAACCTTCTTGAAATGGGCTTTAGCAACGTTCCAGAGCCTCTTAATTAGGTCAGTCGATAGATTTCTCATCTAGCCTCTCGATCGATGACGAGTCAGTAGTCATTTTTGGTTGGAGACACCCCATTCATGGGTTGGGTTCCAATCCTATCCCTAGAGGCCACATCATAGCGTGGGAACCTACTATCCCAACCTATCACCAACTTTCCCAGAAGAGCATAATAAGTAGTACACAAAGTTAGGAGTTCTTTTTTCTAGTTATATTGTCGATTAGCTACACCTAGCTAGGATTTGAAATACCTTTGAATAGGTTTCCTCCTGGAGCTTGTTGATTCCCTACAAGTAAAGCTACAAGTATAGCTAGGAGTTCTTCCTCACTCAAGAGAAGGTGCTTCACTTCAAAGCGTTGAGCTACACAAGGAGTGATTTTAGTTGGGACATAGGTTCCTCCTTCCCTTAGTTGGGAAATAGGCTCTTAGTTGGCTTATGGATAGGAGCTTAGTAGGTGCCTTATTATAGGTTTTTTGTGCAATTGTCGAGAAGTAACATGACGCATAGAATAGCCTATGAGGGCTCTCTTTGACCCTTGTTGATCACTGACACCTACACACCTATCAATCAGGTATGTAAGATAGTAGGTCTAAGGGAGAAGTTGTTTCGCTTTGATAGCCAAATGTAGTAGGAGTAGGTGTTTCTCTTTAATAGCTATAAGGAATAGGTGTAGGTGTATCTATCGCTTTGATAGCTGATACAGCTGTTGTATCAATTTCATAGCAGGTGTATCACTTTCATAGCTACTTCGTTCCTAGCTATAGTAGTGAATAGCATTGGTTCTTGGAGTTATTCACTTTATCTAGTAGTTGTTGTCTTGCATAAATGAAACGAGTAGGTGTAACTACAAGGAAGTAGTTGTTCTTCTGAGTAGTGCTTTGTATTCTCACTGCTGAGCAAGACCTAGAAGGGAGTTGTTCTGACTAAACAGTCGTTGTTCCGCAGATGTTTCCTAGTGAGTTCTTTCTTCCTGAAAGTAGCTACCTCTCCTATCGGTAGGTAGTAACTACCAGTATCTGTTCTGACTTGCATAGGAGCTGCAAAAGAAACAACTATAAGAAGAAAGTGAAAAAAAGAGAAAGTATCTTCAAAGCTAACCATATATTTTTTTATCAAGAGCTACAAGCTACAAAGAAGAAAGAACCTCTTAAAAGGTAGCCAACCCTCTTATCAAGAGTAGCATATAAGTAGCTACGAAAGAGCTAACGAGGAGCTAGCAAAGAGCTAACTATCTATCCTATGTTAGGAATAGCATCTCATCTCACTCAATAGGGACAAGAAGAGCGAGCAAAGGGATTTTGTAGGCAGGCTTCTAACTTGCATAACTGTAGGTAGTAGCAGTAGTTGTTCTCACTTCAATAGGGTAGTAGAGCTACAAAGATAGAGCTACATAGAGCTAACCAAAAGCAAGAGGTAACACAGTGCACAGTGGGAAAAGTAGTGCATGCAATTCAATAGGTAGTATATAATAGCAGTAGCTTTTCTCATGCATAGAACGAGTAGGACGCTTTCTAAAAATATAAAGCTGACTAAAGAGTAGGACCTAAAGATAAAGCTAACCCCATCTAAGGAGTAGGCATCACAAGAGTAACAAAAGCAGTGCACTTAAATAAATGCAGTATCAATAGTGCACTTAAATCGATGTAGTAGTAGTGGTAGGGCATGCATTGTGTTTCTTTGTTTATTTCCAAGCAGTAGTAGGCAACAGTAGCACCTCCAAGAGTACACCTAAGGATAGAGCTAACTAAGCATAAAGTAGCATCTAAGAGCCTATGGGGGCTTGTGGAACGAGGAAAACTTTGTTAGTGGAGTAGCAATGGCTAGTTATCAGTAGGCATTGGGCTCACCAATAATTCTACTTCCTTCCTTTCATCTTCCATTTCAAAGGACAGGTTGCAGATCAACCCCCCAAAAGAGGTTTGTCAAATCTCCTCAAAAGGAAGGTGAACTCTGAGCCCACACTAGATACATGACCGACACTGAGCACTGTAGCAGCAAGTGGGTTAGGCAAGCAACAACTTCTTACGAGACGACTAAGTGCACTGAAACCAAATTGAAGGTTGGATAGTGACTTCCTGCGCTAGTAGACGCTACTTTCCCCCTGACTAGAGGACCCCTAATGAAGCTACTTGGCAAGAAACATGAAAAAGTAGCTAGATCTTGCTCTGTCGTATTGTTTGAATTTCATTCTTTTTGGAAATTCATTCATTCCAAGCTTCATTCTTTCACTGGCTACGTCAAAAGCTTTTTGAGATCAACCAGACCACTCCATGTCTGGTGCCTTTTGAAAATGATGGGTACTTTCAATGAAGCTGCCAATTTATGTTATCTCTGATCAGGCCATTATATATGATTTTCTTTCTTATGCCT
>APFE031507932.1:19300-46956 GCA_000404065.3 Pinus taeda
ACCCACTGGCCTTAGGTACTATGGGCTAGTGGAAGTCGTTGAGCGAGGCAAGCCAATTCTGGGTTCCTAACTTCTTAGTCAGAACGAGCTGGTCTAATTTAGGTTGGGACCACTCATACTGTAGGCATTGAGCTCGGTTGAGTATCCATAGAGTGGAATGATTTTGTCTCAAGCACAAATTCAGCTTCACATGAGTGGGAGTAGAACTCAACTGTAAGCTTCATGAGTGGGAGTAGAAATCAACCACAAATTTAGCTTCACATGAGGGGAGTAGAACTCAACCGGCTTCACAGAGTGCAAGATTCATCCTCAACCACCAAATGGTGTCAGGGCCTTAGGCTTTTGGGTTTTCCAGGGCTGAGCCATCACTCCAAAGATATATATGATCTTACAATCCTTTGGGATCTAGCCTTGCAGTGATTTGACCACCATTGGGATTTCCATGGTGGGTTGGGTCTCGTTGAGCCCCAGGGTCAATTCACAACCGTGTGAGGTAACATCAGGATGAGGTGAGGAATTTAGCATCCTAGAGGAGATGGCTAGTCAAACAGGATGTTGAGTATGGCATTCTAGCTAAGATTGCATCACGAGGCTTCATAGAGACCCGAAGTGTCCAAACGAAAACTGGCTAAGCAGACAGGAAACTAAATATGGGATACTGGCTCTGCTTACAGTTCCCTAATAGGAAATATTGGCAGACCTGGATCTCAAGGAATGTGATACAGGTCTAAAGCTAGGCACTCAGGGAAACGAGATGCAGGCATAGTGACCACCTACCCAACGACATACAAATACACCCACTCCCCTCTTGGAGGTTCGAAGCCTCACCTCTAGGGAAATCTCTACTTGTGTGCACCAGCTAGCTAAGACTCCACCAACCTAAAATTAAAAGATTCACTCGCCCTAAAAAATTAAAAGACTCACTCGACCTCAAAAATGAAAAGACTCACTCGACCTAAAAAATGAAAAGATTCAATCGACCTGAAAAATCAAACCATAAAAATAACTCTCACTCTAGGGAGATGCCCAAGTCCCTTCTCCCTCTTCGAGGGGTGGGGGCTATCTTTTTTCTCTCTCTCTCTTCTTTTTCTCGTTACCCTAAAGGGGGGAAATATTCCAAAGCCTACGAGTGCATCAACGTGACGGCGACTGTAGGAAAGGATAAGAGTGACAAGGGATGTAGCCAAAGGCCAACATCTACTTCACTCGCCTACCATGAATCTCCTACCAGAGCTTCCTAAGGAAGGTAAAATGTCTATGTAAGGTTCTGTGGACTACCTTCTCCCTGAACCATTCATGCATGAGTAGAATGAGGTAGGGTGCCCCTCTAATGGCAGAACCCAAAGAGTAAAAGGAGGTTAGTGGACTACCTGTCTGTTAGCATAATACCGATTCTTCCTTCATTTCATCCCTGCCTTGTTCAACTAGCTTAGTCTAAGTCTAAGTTCAGTAGCTAGATTATGTTCCTATAGTTGGATAAGCTTGACCATGATCTTTCTCTTTTTCTTTATTGGTAACAGCATCAACTTGCACTATAGCTTGGTAGGGATGATAACCAGTAACCTAATATCAGCACAAGCTCTGGTTTCAAGATGATAAACCCATTCACTTTCTTTTCTTTCTTAGAAGGTTGAAACCTCACTTAGTAGGGTTAAGCATGCATAAGTAGAACTAATTATGTTGCACAAGTAACTCAGATGCAGCCACTAAATAAGTACAGGAGATATTCTCTCAAGGTGTAGGCTTAATTAATTCATTATGTAGTACAGGTTTTTTTGTAGCAGCCACCAGATGTACAGGAGCTTTTAAGAGCTGGCACCAATACTTGCGAGAGGTGGGATGAAGGCTTGGTTGTAAAAAGGTTATGAAAGGTCTAAAGCACCAAATGAAAAGAAAGCGCGATAAGTAACTGTGGCTAAGAGAGATAGCTTAGCGTTCAAAGGGTGGAGAAAAGCTTCTGAAAAGGGCATCATTTGTCTATGGAGGTCGGTATTTTTACTAGCGCATGAACTAGCACGAGGTGTAGGTCCAAGTGATTATATATAGATATACATCTATATAAGATATAATAACAACTAGCTTGGAATGTGTTACCATCATGAAACATATATAAACGGGATGCCTACTGAACACTAGGGAGAGGGGTAAAGAGCTAATGTGGGCTACAACTATAGCTATTAGGAGCCTTTCCTTCATGAAGAAAACAACTTTCCAAATAGAAAGGGCTTGGTCTGGCCCCTCGAAATAGATACGCTCCATGTTCCTCGTATGAGCAAGAACCAGTATGAAAAAGGGGTGACGAGAGGTATTGAACTACTGTGGATACAATGACAATATAAAAAATTTCAGGTGGGTAAGTGAGACCGGGATCATCAACTGGATTTCAACTATATGGGTAGGTAAGGAATCATTGACCGACGGGTATGACTAAGGCAATCACTAAATCGATTTGGCCCTAAGACTCGTATCAATATAATAGCGAGCCAAGTTCTTCTAAAAGAAGGAAAATGAATACGATGGCAGAAAAATAGACTGTCATTAAGACATCAACTGGTGTTGAAGAAACTAGGGCTAGCTTGGCAAGTCGTGAGCTTTGAGCCCACCCGGGTATCACCATTATCAGGAACGAGATACCAACCAGCCCCTTCGAAGAATACCGAAGCGGATTTGAGTCCTGGGTTCCTAGGTGAGCTTGCTTATTCCAACACTTTAGGCAATTCTAACAAGGACCCTGGGCTTAAGGAATTCTTCCCTTGCTCTAGGGACGAGCTCTTAGGATTAAAGCTAGCAGCTATAACTCCAAATAAACAAGACCAACACCAAAAAAAGTAGACCCCCTTCTCACTTTCCAATTTACCAAGTCAAAAGTTAAGGATTAGATGGGATCGAATGAGTAATAAGAAGAGCCTAAAGCAGGCTCGAGTCAGGCCTAACCTGCTAAACAAGTCGATAGGGAGTAATGCTAACTTCTACAAATGGAGAGTAACCAATAGCCAAGCGACTAATAGTCCCAAATCCTATTTAGACATATCGAAGATCCTTTCTCTTCTCCTTAGCTCATGGTACCACAACCTGATGTCACCCCTGGTTCTTTGGCCAGTCTTATCATTTTTTGGTTAAACCGTACCTAGAGAAATTAGGAAGATACCTGCAGTTAAAGCCCTCGCTGTGGTTGTGGGTAGTTCAGTTTATATACCTCGGTTCCTCCACTTAAGTTTACTGCTGGCCGCAGATGTGCATAGGCAAGTCAACTCCTTCATAATCTAATGCTCATGTTTACTTCGAGCCTTCTGAACTACCTCTTCCATTTCTATCGCCTTAGGTAGTTCAGGACCAAATTTCGTACCTTCCTTATGTCAAGTAAGTCATTCCTCCTCACCGGGGATTTGGGTGGGTGGGTAAATAGATGCGAGGTGAGTCGTTCCTCCTCAAGATCCCTATGAAGAAATGCACTCTTCACATCCATCTGAGGAACTTCCTACCATTGAGCTGCAGCAATGGCTAGCATAAGCTGGATCGAGTCCATCTTTGCAACTGGTGAAACCATCTCATTGTAGTCAATGCCTAGTATCTCTGATAAGCCCTTTGCCACTAGTCGAGCTTTGTGCTTATTTACCAGACCATCCGTTGCAAACTTTATATGATATATCCACTTACACTGAACAAGCTTTCTTCTTGGAGGAATAGAAACTAGATTCCAAGTGTGGTTCCTAATCAGCGAACAGTACTCCTCCTGCATTATTGCATCCCACTCAGGAATACTGGCAGCCTCTTAAAAAGACTGTGGATCTATAGTAGTGGAAATCTAGCAGTGGATTGGTAGAAAAGGTTGTGTAGTAGAGAGAGCCCGTGGAGCGCCGTGAAACTGAGAATGTGTTCGCCTAGTGTCTGCTGGATCGCCAACCAGATCACCTGCTGCCTATAGCATCTGATGTGCCCAAAGTGGTCTCACTGTCAGATTTGTAGCGGAATCTATAGCGTCTTCCTCTTAATCATCATCTGTATCATCATCTGAAGTGGTAGAAGAGGAATCTGTAGCAACAGAAGTCAAATCTACAGGATTTGTAGCAACAGAATCTAGACCTGTTGGATCCGCAACACTTTCATTTTCAACACGCACTACCTGAAGAAGTACTTGAAGATCCCTACTTGAATCAAACACTTCTAGTAATGATCAGTTGATTGGTCATGGGGTTTATAAGCTGATATTCCTTGACACCATTAGGATATCTTCTGAAAATGAAAGACTGGCTCTATGGTTCCAATACCTTATGTTTCTCTGCAGGAATGTGAACCCATTCTTGAGAACCAAACACTCTAAAGTGTTGCACTGTAGGTTTCCGACCGTTCCAAGCTTCAAAAGGAGTGACTCCGAATTTCTGAGACACTCTGTTCTGGATGTAACAGGCACAATTAATAGTGTCTGCCTAGAACTTTGAAGCAAGGGATTGGAAATGCATCATTCAATTTGCCATTTCCTAAAAAGATTTGTTCTTCCATTCAACCACTTCATTCTGCTAAGGAGTGTATGGAATAGTACACTACAATTCAATGCCTTTAGAGGCACAAAACTACTCAAGTTGTTGTTCACATACTCCCTGTCTGTACGCAGAATTGTCATGGCCTTCTCGTTTATCTCAAAGTGATTTGAATTCCTGAAAATATGCCTATAATTTGGGCTGAATCAAGTAGGGTATACCTTGAATGATCATCAATGAAGGTAAGGGAATATTTGGCTCTGCTGATCAAAGGATGAGGAAATGGACCCATCAGATTGCTGTGAACAAGCTACAGAACTTCTATAGCTCTCCATGCTTTGCCTTTGTTAAACTTATCCTCCAGATGCTTGCCAAGAATGCAGCCCTGGCAGACACCATCAGAAAATCTTACATCCAGAAACCCTGTAACCATGCTCTGCTTGCTGAGTTGTTGCAAATAGTGGTAGTTGAGATGGAAAAATTGCTCATGCCACAATCTACTCACCTCATCTAAATGAGTGAGTAAAACAACAGATGGAGTCTTGGGAACAAAGTTTGAGAGCAGGTTCAATATGGGCAGATGATCAGCTTTACCAACAACAACTGCAACACCATTTTTCATCTCACTAATGACCATAGAATCAGGTGTGAACTCAACTTTCCTGCTTGAACTAGAATGAGTGATCTGGTAAATAGGGAGGATATTGGTTGACAAAGAAGGCACACAAATAACATTCTGAAATGTCCTGTCATCCATATCAATAGATCCTCTCCCATAGACCTCAAAAGGAGTATTATCTCCCATCAAGATAATCGATGTAGTACAGGGCTCCAAAGATGCAAAGTCATCTCGAGATGAAGCCATGTGGTGTGAAGCACCCGAGTCAAGCACCCATGAGGAAGGATGAGATGCAATAGCTACAAGTGCTAGAGTTGGATCCTTTCCTTTCCCTTTGTTCTCCTATGCCTTGATAGACTCTTCAGTAGGTGAACTCTTTTTGACAGAATCAGGCGATGTTCTTCTTATAAAGAAGATGAGTAAGATGATCAAGCTGCTTCTTCATGCACTTGTGTTCATCATGCCCGAGCTTGTTGCAATATACACACTTGACCTTCTCAGACTTTGGCTTTTCAGATTTTGAATAAGAGGTATCATGAGAGGGAGAAGGGACTCGGGCATCTCCCCAGAGCAAGTTTGATTTATTTATGGAGTCTTGGATGAGGTTGGGACTGCCAATGGCTGGGTTGATGAGCTTCCCCCAGTGGCCCACCTTAAAAGTGGATGCATCCTTAGCTAGGCAAGGCAGCTTCCATCCTCCCTAATTGCCCATCTTAAATTTAAGATTGACAGTCCACTTTGTGGATTGTGATCCACGCACTGGCCCCTCTAACCCACTGGCCTCTGTTATGGGCTAGTGGTAATCGTGGATCGAGGCAAGCCAGTTCTGGGTCCCTAACATCTTAGTCAGAACGAGCGGGCCTGATTTTAGGTTGGGACCACTCATACTGTAGGAATTGAGTGCTATATCCCCAACCATCATACTCATACTCATTTTTCTCACACTCCAAACTGCTCATACTAACTTCATCTCTCTCTATACCCATCCTACCTTCTATCTAGCTATACACATCTAGAACACAGCTAGCTCCTCCCTATGGAAACATCCACTAACATCACTATATCTCTAGCGATATACCGAGATTATTGAACCAATAAACCAAGTAGACACTCAACTAATCAAAGCATATATGCCTAGATCATTCTAATAAGCTCTATCAATCCATCCATAAAGCAAGGACGTAGACTGAAATCAATCAGTCAATCAATCAAGGAAGTAGATTGCTTTCCTACCATCATTCTAGCAGGCAGAGGAAACAACCATCTTACACAACACTCCAACCTACCTTATGAGCCCATACTACCCAATGAACCTTCTACCCATCTCAACATCCAGACCTTCTATCCCAGACATCAGAATCATACTCACATTACTTAGACCGCTTAGACTCTCTCTATATCCATACATCTTACTCCGCTAACTCATCAAATATAGCAGGCATACTCTGACAACTATCCATCCAGTAAGAAAGCATTCCATCCATCCCTACCATCCTTACCATCCATACCAACCATCAGAATCAGACCGCTAAGACGAACTCACCCTATCCCCATCGAACTCTATCTCCATCTAGTAGATCTATCCCACTGAACCCTTTCTCTCTCTATACAGCTAGACCAATGCTCTCTAAACCTAGATACCAGCTAGTAACATCACTACCATGAACCAAGCTTGGCAGGTGAGATGGCTTGGCAGGCTAGAGGGCTTGTAAGTAGAAGCGTAATGACATATATAATGAATGAACTGATCACATAATGACATATATAATCTATCTCATTCATGACTGGAATCACTGGAATCATTGGTCGAAATGAACCAATTAGTTCGAGATCTCGATTGGATAATGACATATATAATATATGCTTTGAATCTCCCTCATTTTCGGAGTGGAATGGACAAGATATTGATATTGATGGATTCCCCCACCTCTAGACTACCAGACGATTTTTGGGGTGGAGAAATGCGGGTCGTTGCTGGGAGGTTCAACCCTAAGCTTACTTCTCATAATTCATAGAGAATCTCATGGATTTTCTCTTCCATTCAGTCGCTACAAGAGCATCTCTTTTTTGATAATGGCGAAAAACAACCGAAACACCCTTATGGCTACCTATCACAAAACAAACTATAACAAAAAACCATTGTACCTTTTTCTAGTTGTGTTGATGCGCACGTACATCTCTCCCCAGGGAATGATAGATATCTCAGGTTCTATTGGGGAGTGGAAAGCGTCCTAGTCGCTGAAAAAATGGATCTGCAGTTTAGTATCCTGAATTTCTCTATGCTTATGACCTATCTAATTGGGATAAAGAATCTGATATACACCTACAATGATATCAAAATTATGTTGCTAAAAGAGTTTCGTCCACATATCGTGGGCCAAGTGCAATTCATGATAGTGAAAGGTTAGGGGAAGGTTTGCTCCATGTTCCCCGACCCTGATGTCTATAGCAACATGGATATTCACATATGGGGGATGTCTCTCGAGGAGTAGGAAACCCGCTGGTATGCGACAACCAAAAACATCAGATTTTACTTAGCCAAAATGATCGTTAGCAAAGCTTCAAAAAGGAAAGACAAAACTTCACCTTTATTAGGGGCTCATGAACCCCCAAGTTACGCAGGATTCACAAGTTACGCAGGATTCATCGAAGCCCCTAAGGCTAGGCAAAATATGGAGGCATCTAGTATGCTGGAAGAGAACACAATTATTTATCTAGGAGATGGCAAGTTATCCGAGCTGAACCCGAGCTGAATAAGCAGGCTTCATCAATATGTTAAGGTATTAGGAGCGCCTTCTCCTTATTCCATGGAAGAGATCGAGCCGGAAAGGTTCGATGTGCTAAAGTGGCTCGGATATAACCTCCAACTTACATGCACCCTTCGGGATGAACAAATCCTCTTATTAGGTCAAGTTAAAGGTGAAATCCCTGGATTAATACGACTCCTCGAAAAGGCGCTAAATGTTTGCTTCATTCCTGCCCACTTAAACAACTGGGAGGGGGTTGATAATTTGAGGGAGGTGACAATTGTTGATGGAATCAGTGACTCCGCGTACTTAGACCGGGAAGAGGAGGAGAGATCGTGCAGGACCAACTTGATCTGCCTCTTGGATGGACAGCTTGGGCTTTATGAATGGGGAGAGAGAGGAGAACACACGTTCCGAAATGAGATCAACACACCTGTCATCTTGGTGCTGACTCTGCCAAAATACTTGCCACCCTGCTGTCAAAAGAGTTCTACTCCCGACTACGTGTCGTGGAGTGGAACTATCCTCCTTTTTTTGATGTTATGCCTATGGGCATAATGGCCACCGCACTACTAGATGCCGCAGAAAGTTCTGAGTTGAGATCTGGGCCTATTGACATTGACACTGAGTTCCCCACTTTCCATCATATTTCAGACTGCATGAGAAGGGAGCCGAGTGGTTGATAATGAATTGATAATGAAAATGAAATGGTAATGATTTGGAAGGCTATCCTTCTCGCAATGGTAATCATTGGAAGGGTAGCCTTCCTGTAGATGTAGAGGGCAACCATGAACTGCGTTACCAAAGGGGATGATCTGCATTGGCTGCACGTGCTCTAGCATTCTTCCTAGTTTGAATCTTCGCATCTTCCGCCTTCCTTTGCCTTGACTATGTGAGGAAATGACATAGCCACCCCGAGGTACATCTCTGTTCCTATCTCTATTTTAGAGAGGGCTTCTCATCGAGCTATCAATTAGGAGGGAATGAGTCAGAGTAGGGTGTATTCTCACCGAAGGGAGTTCTTTGATGATAGTGACTTGCGTGAAAGCAAGTAGCCAAAACTTCAACAAGGAGGGAAAGTACCATGCTACCATGTTGTATCTAGCAACCAAGTTGTATCTTTCTACTAATGCGGAGGAGGCTTATCAGCCTTCTTAACCTTCTTATCCCTTCGGAGCTTCTTATCTGACTTCAACTTCTTACCCTCTGTAGGGTTCTTGAACTTAGTAGGTTCTAATCTTGGGGATTCAGTAATAGGGAGCCTCATTGGTACCTAAGGAATCGCAGACTTTGATTGAAGAGATTCACAGAGTTTAACAAGTTCTTTATCTTTCTTGTCCAACTACTCCTGAAGACTGGCAATACTCTGAGCAAATTCTTTCTTGTCTAACTACTCCTGAAGACTAGCAATCTACTCCTGAAGACCAGCAATCTGCTCCTGAAGAAAATGATTTTAAAATTTGAGAATAGTGCTTTCTTGACCACCGAAGTCTATTACCTCCTTAAGTTTTGTGTCTACCCATACATTGTTCTTATCATAGACTGGCTCCCTTTTGGTACCCACTTTGATTCCAAGGTTGACTTGGATCTCCTTTTTCATTATGTTGAATGTCTACCAATCTATTTGGAAGTGAGAGGCAATGGTGACCTGCTGAGTTCTAGACATATTTGCTAATTGTGACTCAAACCATCCATCATTGACTATGTTTTTGGCAGGACCTTTATACTTAATTATATCACCAACATTTGGAGTTGATAAGCTATAACTCTTAGGGGCTAAGAAGATACCTTTCTCAACAAAGTACTCCATCTTGACCTTACCCAATTCAATGGAAGAGATTTCCTCTTCTGGAAGAGGACTTCCTAGAATCGTTGAGTCAGTATCAGTGTAGTAACAATCAGGTCTTGAAATGTATTTATACATATGAATACAAGAACATGCCATAATAGATGCGACCAATTGAACAAACGATATCTTAGGAGGATTCCAGTATGAGTTGGATACATCTGCTGTATTACTCACGTAACTGACAATATAGTAATGATCGCTAAGCTTGTCACCAAATATCAAATTGTCCCTCTTCATCAAGTCATCATATCTTACCCTACTACAGACCTTTGTGATAGTACTTTGTGGATTGATACCAAATCTACCGTACAACAAGTTCATTAGTATCTTGTACACATATGCCATTGCATCATCACCAGCTTTCTTAGCTTCTTGTCTTCTCCTAAAGAGGGATAACATACAGTTGTTGACAGGACTAGGCATCTTATCAAACAAGTATCCCCTTACGGGGGTGAATCCTGTAACCCAAGTCCTGCACAAATTTCAACTCTTCGCTATAATACACACCTAGAAATTTCCCCATAGGGAAAAGTAAAGTATTATTATAATCCCTATAGGGTAACAAAAGGTCGAGTAATGGTATGAACACACACTATATAAGCCTCAATAAAGCCATACAAATCTGACAATTCCTGGCCTTCCAAATCACCATGCTAGATAGGTACTCCACCCAGCATATGACATGTTTTCATGATATATGGATATAAGGAGTTCACGTTGTAGAAGTACAAATTCTCCCCATATGGGATATAAACATCTGCATGGACACCATAGTACCCATGCCAAATAAATGTATCTTAATTCCAACTTAGTATATGGATAGGCCAATTCTTTGGATCGTAATAGCTCATACGATAAATGATAATAGCTAGTTTTGACATTGTCAAGCAAGTGGTGATATCCACTTTGTATTGAGTCCAATAAATCTCTTGAACTTTCCACATAAACCCACCTAACAGACGAATATCTTGTTTCATGTAATCTAATAATAGTGATCTAAGAGTTTGAAGATTTGACACCTGTACCTCGTCATGTGGGATGGAGCCTTTAGAACCTAACTACGGACATAAAGTCTTAGCCAATGTACCTAGACTACTAGAGAGAAAAGTGTATGAATCTCTGAAACATAACACCAGTTTCTTTCCTCGATACACAGCTAACTCGTAAAGCCTAAGGTTCCTCAGAAGTGGTTTGATGGTGTACTTATCCCCACGAGAAGCATAATATTTCATTAACAGAATACCATCAAATTGTGAGAAGTTATTGAAGTAAACAGTGCGATTATTATGTTGATCAACAACCAGAGCTAAATGCTCTAGAAATTCTGACAACATTTGAGAACTCCTATCTTTCAGAGTTCTATATCAGACCTCAAGTAGCTTAACTGAGCAGAGCCCAACCGAGCAACCAAGCTTGGGAGCCAAGCGTAGTAACCCAGCCAAGTAGCCCAGTCGAGTAGCAAAGCAAAGTATCCAAGCCTATAAGCTCAACCGAGCCTGGGAGCCAAGCTGAGCAATGCGTAAGCCCAGCCTATAAGCCAAGCAACCCTGTCTAGCAGCTCAATTTAGTAGCCCCTCCCATCTAATTAATGCATCCCGCCTAACATAAGGAGACGTGATGAAAAGGAAAAAGGGATAGTTGGAAGTTGTTGAACTAACTGTGTCCATCGTGTCTCATTGGGTGTAAACATGCACTCTCGATATTGTATCGTGGATATGGGGAACTAGGAAATTCAAGAACTGTGGGGGGTGTTGAACTGCATAAGGTGTAACTGGGCTTGGTGGAAACAGCTTGAGATTCACGCCCTTAGTAGGTGGGATGACTTTTGTAGTTCGAAAGGGATAGGAGGGAGAAGATTTCAGGAGGGAGATATATATAGACGAATAAGCATCAATTGAGAGGGCAGGCCACAGGGTCAATATAAGCTGAAGATGGTTAGGTCACAAGGTCAAAAGTAAGTAAAGTGGTATCAGGCATACAACAATTGAAGGCAGGTCCCCAGGTCTTGGTGGCTTGTAAGTAAGTTCGCAAGGTTGAATTCATCAAGATAAAGCGAAATCGTGATCGACGGAATGAAAGCAATAATAATCATAATGTAGGTAGGCAAGAAAGAAAGCCAGGTCGGTGAGAAGCAAGCTAGCAGCCAGCAAGCAAGAGATCACGTAATGCCAGCTAGTCGTCTATCTCGTCATACCCATAAGGAAGAGGACTTTACCTCCTAAGTTCTAGGTCCATTAGCAGAGCCAGCAACATCACCACAGCTAGCTAGCCCAGTAGCCAGCGAGTCACTAGCCAACCAAGCCTTCTAACTAATAAGCCAAGCTAGACACTAGGCATACAAAGCCAGCAAGCCAGCTATATAACTAAGCCATACAGACAAAGCTAGTAATACAATCATAAAGCCAAGCTATAGTATGCCTTCCAGCTATATTACTACGCCTCAATGAATACATTCCAACAACACCAACCAGTTCAAACACAACCATTAGTAGCATCATAAGCAAGGATAGAGGAAATAGTCAAGGTGGAAGCATCTGTTGAAGAACCAGCACCAATGGCAATTTTTGAGTTTGATCCAGCAAATGATCCAGTAGTAGATCCAAAAGTAGTAGAGCCAGTAGTAGAGATAGAGATAGTGTGAAAATCAGCTTAAGCCAAAATTTCAGTAGCACCATAAAGTCGCAAAGCCTGCAACATTTCTTCATGTCCCAGAAGCAAAGGCACCGGTAGTCGATCCGAACCCATTAACTAAGCAGTTTATCTAGTAGTAGACCCACTAGAAGGAGTATATGTGGATTCAGTGGACTTAGTTGGAGCATGAAAACCTTATTGCTGAGCTTTGCTATTAAGAGAAAAAGGGCCTCATCGCCGAAGGAAGAAATGAAATTCTTCTGGGTCGGTGGGTCAAGGTGGTAAAGAACTTCGCAACACAGATGATTAACGGAGAAATTCCATCTAAAGAACTTCGTAACGCAGATGATTAACGGAGAAATTCCCTTCTAAAGAACTTCATAACACAGATGATTAACAGAGAAATTCCCTTCTAAAGAACTCCGAAATTTGCAGATATGTAGTTAGCTAATTTCACAGACAGAAAGTTCCTACAAAGCCTATTGATTGGAGTGGTAAATCCTATCTATAAACCTAGCCTATCTATCTATCTTCCTATCTGATCTAACCCTTCCTACTTGGATGTCTTCCCTATCTCGTCTGACAATATTTCTTCCCTATCTATGGGGTGGGAGGCATAGCAATCAGGAGGACCAGAAGACAGATCCTAACTTGAACTACTATCAACTGCAAATTGAACTACCCCTACCAAATAGTATATCCAAGACTATTCTAACCGTCCCCCTACCACTACTACTGCCATCTAGCAAACTATCCACTAATCTTTATAGCAAATACTCACACCTACGCTTACGTTGATCGCATTCTAACCTAGCTTCCTAATGAGTATGATTATGGGTCAAGCTTATCCTTACTTCCCCTACCTCTCTAGGATAGGTAGAAGAGTATGTCTTACCTTCTGTCTGTCTTTGGAAATAAGGATAGAACAACCAACCCTTTCTTATCCCATCCCACAGTGGAACAACCAACCCTTCTTGTCCAGTAAAAGCAACTAGTTAGGAAAATTTATGGGTAAGTCCCCAAGTACGGGGCTCATAGAAACTCACATTTCATCCCCCTTTAGGGTAACGAGAAAAAAAAAGAGAGAGAGAAAAGAGATACCCCCCACCCCTCAAAGAGGGAGAAGGGACATAGGCATTTCCCCAAAGCGAGTTTAACTTTTATGGTTTGCTTTATTTATGGAGTCTCAGATGAGGTCGAGACCGCCAGTGGTTGGGTTGATGAGCTTTCCCCTAGTGGCTCACCTAAAAAGTGGATCTATCCTTAGCTAGGAAAGTCAGCTTCCATCTTCCCTAACCGTCCATCTTAAATTTAAGATCGACAGTCCACTTTGTGGATTGGGATCTACACACTAACCCCTCTGACCCACTGGCCTCTGGTATGGGCTCGTGGTAATCGTGCACTTAGGCAAGCTAGTTCTAGGCCCTAACATCTTAGTTAGAATGAGCGACTCTGATTTTAGGTTAGGAGAACTCATACTATAGGCATTGAGCTGAGTTGATGAGCAGGCCCCTCGGATCCACGATTGTGTGGTTATCTCAAATTCGAGAGAAAGTCTGCTTCCATCAGCCCTAACCTTCTTGAAATGGGATTTAGCGACATTCCAGAGCCTCTTAATTAGGTTAGTCAATAGATTTCTCATCTGGCCTCTCGATCGATGACGAGTCTGTAGTCATTTTTGGTTGGAGACACCCCATTCGTGGGCTGGGTTCTAGTCCTATCCCCAGATGGCCACTTCATAGCGTGGGACCTAACACTACCTGGCAAGATAGACCCTAGAGTCCCTAATCCCTCCTGAAATCACCTCTAGGGACAAGGTTAGAACCTAGCCCACGAATTGGGTGTCTCCAACCAAAAATGACTACTGACTCGTCGTCGATCAAGAGCCTAGATGAAAAATCTATCGATTGACCTAATTAAGAGGCTCTGGAACATCACTCAAGCCCATTTCAGTAAGGTTAGGGCTGATGGAAGTGGAAATACTCTCGACTTTGAGATAACCACATGATCGTGGATCCAAGTGACCTGCTCATCAACCCAGCTCAGTGCCTACAGTATGAGAGGTCCCAACCTAAAATCATACCTGCTCGTCCTGAGTAAGATTTTAGGGACCGAGAACTGGCTTGCCTTGGTCCATGATTACCACTATCCCATACCAGAGGCCAGTGGGTCAAAGGGGCCAGTTTGTGGATCCCAATCCACAAAGTGGATTGTCGATCTTAAATTTAAGATGGGTGGTTAGGGAAGATGGAAGCTGACTTGCATAGCTAAGGATGGATCCACTTTTTAGGTGGGCCACTAGGGGAAAGCTCATCAACCCAGCCACTGGCGGTCCCGACCTCATCCAAGACTTCATAAATAAAGCAAACCATAAAAAGCTCGCTCTGGGGAGATGCCCAGGTCCCTTCTACCTCTTTAACGGGTGGGGGGTATCTCTTTTCTCTCTCTCTCTCTCTCTTTTCTCGTTACCCTAAAGGGGGAAAAAATTCATTGATTGCATTATAGTGGACTTGGCTTTCAGTTTTGTAAGAAATTGTATAGCCACTTGTTTGTAGCATATGATCCTCGAATTGTGAATCAATGTAAGTAAGCATCGTCATTCCTTCAATCTAGCCCAGGTAGGAACATTCCATTGTTCCGTGGTATAGGTCAGTGGATGTAGGTCCATTCAAATGTTCCGTAGCATTCATCCTTGTTCATCCATCCCAACCTATGAGCTTAGCCTAGTGATGATGATCGGCTAACAATGACCACTGACAATTGGCTATAACAACTCGGCAATGACTGGTTGGCTCTGATTGGCAATGAGGCTATCGGCTGGGGGGAAATAAGACTGGCTAACAATTACCTTCTGGCTATGCTTGAATCTCGGCTGACCCTCTAACAATGACCTTCTATCTATGATTAGCGAGGACTCCTAGCAAAAGGACTACCAGCTACTGGCAACAAGCAACAAGCAACCAACTTGTGTATATTATCTATGACTCCTAGTTAGGACTACTAGCTACTAGCGACTATCAACAATGATCAACTAAGATTTACTGATGGCTCTGATTGGAAGCATCGAATAGGACCTACTTGGCTTTTCCCTTTAGGCTACTCCTGGTTGTGATCGACTTGCCATGACTACTAGCTATCGGCAATGACCACTGGCACTAACTAGCTGCAAAGACTAGAGGTTCTATGACTAGAAGTGATTCTATGACTAGAGCTTCTAGACTAAGTAGAGGTTCTAGTAAAGACTGTGAGTATGGCACATGACTGTGTACTTGAGTTGTTCGATCCCTAGCATAAGTAAGCAAGAGACCTACCATCAGCAAGGCAACAAGTAGGATCAGCAGGCAGGTGTAAGAAATAAGTTGTCAAGGTTGATAGAGGCTATCAAAAATATAGCAAACAACAAGGGTCCTATTGAATCTAAAGGAAATCGACATGATCCTGCCTGTTATAGGGAAAGTTCATGAAATGGCCTATATAAGTAATAAAAAGATGACTTTGTGTACCGCGATGAGTTGTGTTTCCTCGGCCCCTTTAAAAAGGAGGTTTTGCTAAATGAAAACAGTAAATGTAAATATTTTCTAGAATCTATTCCACTGCATGATACTACAAGTTCTACTACAAGCCTTATTCTATCAAGACATGACATGAATCCTTGATATTAAATACCCCCTTTTGGTAGTCTTGACCTACTAGAAGAATCCAAGCAAGAGCGAGGAGGATAACTTGTCTCTGGCTGCTATCCTGCTTCTATATTGTCTTACTCTATGGGACTAGGAAATACTCTAGAAAGGAAAGCCCCTGCGGCCTACCTAATAGGAACCATTGCAAGATAAGCTGAACACCGGACAGGTAAGACAGGTAACATAGTGAGGACCTTGATGGATGGTTCAACCCTTGGACTTGCTAGAACCAATCAACCCAGTTTACCAAGTCCTATAGTAGCACCAACAGTAGTAGATAGATATCGAGATGCGGTGTAAGTCACAGATCCTCCAGATCGAAATCCAAAAGTAGGGGAAGCATAGGTAGCATCTTAGCCAATAACATCAGCATCTAACCCACATGCTGATCCTCCAGAGGCATAGGTAAAGGTAGAAAAATTTGATCCATAATCCATCTACCCAAAACCAAAGTAAAAGCCCATAAGTCACAGCTAAAGGTCACGAGCCTTAATAGGCCAGTAGAGTAAGAACTTCTTATTGATTATGTAAGAATGCTGGAAGGATTGGGAATACATATTAGGGTAGTGATGTGGTCCCAGAATTAAGAACGCATAGATCTATTAGGAACGAAGGGAAGGAAATTTTACTATTAGGTACCAATAGGGCTGAGGTCACTATTGAATAACACATATAGGTTGCCACATAGCCATACAAACATTGCTAAAGAGAACGAGAATGCGCAAGCACGCTCGACCACTAGGAGAGGTTAAGGTGGGGTCTAAACTACTAGAAGGGCTTGTCTGGGTAATCATAATCCTCCACTGTCTGTTTAAGATAGTCATTTTCACCCACTTTCTCAGTAGGGATGGCAGGGAGTCAGCTAGAGATTCTCGAGCTAAAGGGCCTTTCATAAACACATAAACATCTTTCCTATTGCTAGGGTCACCATAGAATAGATGTGGAATGTTTGCTGGGACATTCATGGAAAGTGACTATTTATATCTTGGCCTTGGCTTTGCTTGAATAAAGACTCTGGATATGGTTATCGGCTTGAGGTTCTTATCTCCTCAGCTTGAAGTGATGTCTCACCACCTTATAATTGACTTTCTTCATGGGCCTTCCCCACCCGAGGATTCTGATCAGTTCCTCTATGATCTTCCTGGAACATTTATTTTTCTATTTCTTTCTTATATTTTGCATGAGACGATACGATCTCGTAGGTAAACACGAATTTATTTATTCTACAATGCACAATTACACGATATGATCGATTATGAAATGATTCTTCATGAACCACTCAATAAGTTACGCTCTTATATACCACATAATTATGTATATAATAGTAGGGACAGGGAAGGAAAGTAAACCCAGGGTGGCCAGAAATGTCCTTAAATGCCCCGGGATAGTCACCTGAATAATAATTTATTTGGGTCAATCACCTGAATAATAATTTATTTGATCCTAATGTGGCGATCATGCCACACCTTCTACCGCGACTTCTCAACTTCTTGGTGATGCCTCGCCAGGAATATTTTCTCCTCTAATGCCATTAACTCATCCAGGTGGTTCTGTATCAACTCTTCTTTGGGCATCCTCGTAGCCTGCGCTGCTAATAGGCTGGGTATCAGGAATTCCGCGGGGACCACCGCTTCCCTTCCATATACCAGGTGAAAGGGACTGAATCTGGATAAGTTACTACTACTAGCTTTGGTACTGGGTCAAGTACTACTACCTTTGCTTCTAGTGCATATGACTATAGATCTAAAATAGCCAGTTCTTCATCCTGATCACAAGCATCTAACTCATGAGCTACAAGTGCTTCTACACGTGGCTCTTAAATTGTTGCTTAACCAACGACTTCATCAACTGGATCAACTAACTCAAGGTAAAGGTTCAAATCTGGATCAACCAGATCAACGGCTTCTACTGGAGCATCTACTGGATTTACATATGCTGGTGCTATAAATGGCTCTACTGCTGGATATTCTATATGTAATAATGGTGGTTCTAAGCCTGGTACAGATGCTATTGATAAACTAGTTAAACTGGTTCACCTGGTCCTAGAACTAGAAGGTAAGTACCTAGTTCTGTAAGTTAAGCTATGTGCTATGGATCTGGAACAACTAGCTCTATTACTGGTGCTTCTATATTTTTTGCCTTCGTGTATGGATATGTTATTGTCTATGCCTTAGCTACCTTAGCTACTAATGCTTCCTTTCATGTTGTTGATGGATGTTGGGATGGCTTGGCTTGGGGACTTAGGACTTTGGTGGGCTATCTCTGGTATTAGCTGGTGGCTTGCTGGGTCTTTCTCTTGAACATCGAAATCTCACTCTAGAAAACCAAGCTCCCTATCCCTAGCATCAGAATCTCGCTCAAAGGGTAATATTATCTGCAATCATCAAAAAGTATACCTCTCCTTTTAGTCGAGCCATCTTGCGATCCCTCCCCACTAGAATTACTCTCCCAAGACAAGAATTACCCTCGCTATGGGCTAGACCTTGACACCTTGGGGTTTAGCAGACTTTCCTTGACTATCCCCACTACAATATCCCAGGAAAGAGAAGTCTGATTCGCTTCGGATACTAATGTGAATCCGGCTGTAGGATGCGGAGCCGACCGCGCTTGGTTAGTGATCTCTTTGAGCAGAGCTAAACTCCACATGTCACTACTTTATATAGAAAATGGAAGGGAAAAATACCAAGTGGCTGGCCTTAGCTAGACAGAAATCCCTTCAAAGGACCCTTTCAAGATCCTCGGCATTAGCATCTTGACCTATGCTCGGGTCTTCACCAAATAGGATTTCTTTCCAACTAATGTTATTTTCTACTTGCATTTTCCATGTTCAACTGGAAAGCGCTGAAAGGTTGCGAGCTCCTTCAGCCAGGAAGGGGCATGATCTCGACAATATTCAAGCATGGAGGGCAAGGAAATAAATTGATCACATGGAATTCAATGACAAGGCATTCACTACCTGGTACAACAAAATTGTGGAGGTCACCAAATCTCAATTTCTATTTTCCACTAGGATCATAAATCACTATCAAAAGTGGTTCTAGTTTTAAGAAATGGGGGACAACAACTACATGAAGCCAATCATGGAAGGCATAGATAGGATTGAAGTAAATCCCCTTTCATCCTCACTGTGATAGCTATTAGAGAACAAGTAGAAAGCTGGCCAGGAGTAACAACCAACACTATGGAACAAGGGAGTTTTTTCCTGTTTCCCAAGAAGAATCTGCATCAAATAGATGAGGAATTCAATCGAGTTCCTATGTTATATGATTATTCACTAGCCCTACATCCAGCACCAATGCAGCCAAAGAAAAGGAAAGAAGTGGAACTAAGACCACCATCGAATTTAGTTACGGAGAAGGGCCAGTCCTTTCCGCTCTACAACAACTTGAAACATGAAACCTCCACGCCCTAGCCAACGCTGCACTCCATTCAATGATGCTCTAGGAGCAGACTCCACACACTTATCAATTCCATACAGAGGTGCTTTCATCCTCCACTCACCTTGTTGAACTTTCTATATAATAGGTTGCTGGAGGTAGAAGGGGAACTGGGGTGGAGGCATGGACAAGGTGAGGCCTCACCTCAGAAAGAGCTTGTTACACAACCGTGAAATAATAGAAACCCCAAGGGATCCCTTAAATCATGGCCATTCCCTCGAGGGTTTCCCTTACATAAACCAGGGATGAGCTCTCATATATGGAATGCAATGGAATGAATGTGAGCTGGTTCGTGTGGTCAGATCCTCCATCTAGCGCAGAATTAGGACCTATGGCCACAGTTTCATTCATTGGGAGGCACGTAACTACTAACTCTAGCAGGTTTGGCCCATTAACTCCAGGTGACCAGGCAGTGAGAGCTGGCCTAATGATATTTAGATAATGAGACCCAATTGAGTGAATGGTTGGAGGTGAACCAAGTCTGTTGTGTATTCCTTAGCGATAAAGAAAGGCTGGGGCTAGATGTACACTTTCCCCTACTACACCATGGCTCTCCTGTACCTTTCTGAATTGGGGAGAAATCTGTCCCTCCCATGGACAATGGTGTCCAACTTCGAAGCACAATGTTGGACCAAATTCATCATTGTCAAATGATCTTGGAGCTCGCTGGTGCAGTTGGTCATGCGGGGACAAAGGGCCCTATCCCGCGCTCCCCTACCTGAACTCATGGTCAAAGGGAAATCAATCTGGTAATTCGAGTGCCTTTTGACTGATCCCGTTAGTCGGTGTTGTGAAACCAATCACAATCAATCTGGGTTGGTTGCCTTAAATAGTAAGGGCATCCTCCCCCATTCGAAAAAGAGTTGAACGCTCTAGCTAGTGGCATAGGGGTGTTTAGGCCCTTTTTAAAGGTGTGGCATACTATTATTTGCACCCTAATGACATAAGCACTCATTATTTCTTCAAGATCAATATTGTAGCTACACTGAGTGAGCCGCATACGAGTATAACCAATTTCATTCCTGAGATGGCGTCAAACCCAGGAACACCATGACTTGTTGGAACCATGATGAACCATCAATTTTCGGACCTTGCTAGTGTCACATCAATTTTTGGACCTCGATAGGATACCATCTCTAAATGTATGACGTTAGGAAGCAAGACAAACTTACCTCATTATTTATGGTTACTACCCGTGTCCTCCCGAGTGGGCCTGAGGGGGCTACCAGGTTTTCTCTCCCAGCCCAACCAGGTTAGGGAAGTCAAGTTCAGGCTTCATCAACTCGTCTGGACCTAAGCTTAACAGACATGACTCCCATTTCTTGTTGGGGTGTCCCTGCTAGTGTCACATCAATTTTCGAACCTCGCTAGGTTACCATCTCTGAACGTATGAGGTTAGGGAGCTAGGGGACTGCCTAGCCTTCAACACAGTGGTTACCACCCATCTTGGTGATACAATGAGTGGGCTTGAGGGGGCAGACATGACTTGCAACCCATTGTTGGGGTGTCCCTGCTAGCGTCACATATCTTAACAAATGATGTTAGGGAGCCAGGGGATTGCCTTGCCTCATCGGTTATGGTTACCACCTCGTTAGTGGGACTAAGGGGGCAAACATGACTCACAGCCCATTTTTGGGGTGTCCATCATTTTTAGGTTAGGGAGCAAGGCTACCTTGCTGAGCTATTATGGTTACCACCCATATATTACCGAGTGGGCCAGAGGGGGCAACTAGGTTTTCTCTCCCAGCCTCCTCCTTGTGGGAGGGGGGTGTCCTGGAACCCAAAAATCTTTATATCTAAAGAGTGCGATAGAGGCCATGGAAGGGATCTATGGTTACCACCTGTGTCCTCCTGAGTGGGCCTGAGGGGGCTACCAGGTTTTCTCTCCCAGCCCAATAAGGTTAGGGAAGTCAGGTTCAGGCTTCATCAACTCGTTTGGACCTAAGATTAACAGACATGACTCCCATTGCTTGCTGGGGTGTCCCTGCTAGTGTCACATCAATTTTCGGACCTCGCCAAGATACCATATCTGAACGTATGAGGTTAGGGAGCCAGGGGACTGCCTTGCCTCGACACAGTGGTTACCACCTATCTTGGTGATACAACGAGTGGGCCTGAGGGGGTAGACATGACTCGCAGCCCATTACTGGAGTGTCCCTGCTAGCATCACATATCTTAACGGATGATGTTAGGGAGCCAGGGGACTACCTTGCCTCATCGGTTATGGTTACCACCTCATTAGTGGGCCTGAGGGGATAGACATGACTCGCAACCCATTGCTGGGGTGTCCATCATTTTAGGTTAGGGAGCAAGGCTACCTTGTTGAGCTATTATGGTTACCACCCGTATATCACAGAGTGGGCCTTCAGGGGCAACTAGGTTTTCTCGCCCATCCCATTGCTAGGGTGTCCTAGATTTTTGGGGTGAGGTTAAGGAGCAAGGCTACCTTGCCTCTTTTCGTGGGTTACCACCTGTCCTGCTAAAAACGAGTGGGCCAGAGGGGGAAACTAGGTTTTCTCTCCCAGCCTCCTCCTTGTGGGACCTAGGCATCTCCCTAGGGTGAGTTTAATTTTTATGGTTTGATTTATTTATGGAGTCTTGGATGAGGTTGGAACTGCCAGTGGCTGGGTTGATCAGCTTTTCCCTAGTGGCCCACTTGAAAAGTGGATCCATCCTTAGCTAGGCAAGTCAGCTTCCAGCTTCCCTAACCACCCATCTTAAATTTAAGATAAATAGTCCACTTTGTGGATTGGGATCCACGCACTGGCCCCTCTGACCCATTAGCCTCTGGTATGGGCTAGTGGTAATCGTGGACCGAGGCAAGCCAGTTCTGGGTCCCTAACATCTTAGTCAGAACGAGCGCGTCTGGTTTTAGATTGGGACCACTCATACTGTAGGCATTGAGTATAGTTAGATACTATATATGGTGGGGTAGGATGGGGCCCCATTAAGGAGACCCCTCCTTGAGCCTTGAGCCTTGATGGGGCCCCTTTTCTTAGGATGCACCTTTGGTGCCTTGATGGGGCTCGTCCTTAAGCCTTGAGCCTTGATGGGGCCCCAAAGTGCATCCTATAAATCGAGCGTGGGGTGATATGCCAAAGGCTGGGAAGGCTGATCGAAGTAACATCTGGACAGAGTGACACAGGAACCCACTTGGGGTTGAAACCGTCTTCCTAGCCGTCGGCAGCTACAGTTAGGGTGAGCTCAAAACCAACTGTAACTACCTCAAGGTACCAACCCTATTAGGTAAAACTAAATGCGAGTCAGGAAGGTAATGTGTGGCCACCACCCCTTGCCTTACCCGTGGATGGCACGCTAGTAGCCTTAATAGAGTACTCCTATACCTGGATGGGTGAAAACCCAGCCCCTTCTTAACAAGAGTGGAATGATTTTGTCTCAACCACAAATTCAGCTTCACATGAGTGGGAGTAGGACTCAACCACAAATTTAGCTTCACATGAGGGGAGTAGAACTCAATCGGCTTCACAGAGTGCAAGATTCATCCTCAACCACAAAATGGTGTCAAGGCCTCAGGCTTTTGGTTTTTTGAAGGGCAGATGCCCCAGCTCCCTTGTCCCTCAAAGAGGGGTTGGGATATCCATTTTTTTTTCTCTTGACCCTCTTGACCCTCTTCATTTGGGTGGAGATCCTTTCTTTCTCTTCACCCTCTTCGAGTGGGGGGTATTTTTTTTTCTTTTAGCCCTCTTCGAGGTACAAGGGGGCCTAGGGAATTTTTTTGTGAGGTAATAGTAGGTTCCCACGCTATGATGTGGCCTCTGGAGACAGGACTAGAGCCCAACCCACGAATGGAGTGTCTCCAACCAAAAATGACTACTGGCTCGTCGTCGATTGTGAGGCCAGATGAGAAATCTATCAACTGACCTAATTAAGAGGCTCTAGAACGTCGCTAAAGCGCATTTCAAGAAGGTTACAACTAATGGAAGCGGACTTTCTCTTGACTTTGAGATAACCACATGATCATGGATCCAAGGGGCCTTCTCATCAACCCAGCTCAATGCCTATAGTACGAGTGGTCCCAACCTAAAATAAGACCTGCTCATTCTGACTAAGATGTTAGGGACCCAAAACTAGATTTCTTCGATCCACGATTACCACCAGCCCATACCAGAGGCCAGTGGGTCAGAGGGGCCAGCACATGAATCCCAATCCACAAAGTGGACTGTCGATCTTAAATTTAAGATCGACGGTTAGGGAAGATGGAAGCTGACTTGCCTAGGATCCACTTTTCAGGTAGGCCACTAGGGGAAAGCTCATCAACCTAGCCACTAGCGGTCCTGACCTCATTTGAGACTCCATAAATAAATCAAACCATAAAAATTAAACTCGCTCTGGGGAGATGCCTAGGTCCCTTCTCCCTCTTCGAGGGGTGGGGGGTTATCCATTTTCTCTCTCTTTTGTGTGCCATTAACATTGGTGATTATTTCTAAGTAAGTCAATGCGGTCCTCTCAAGCATTTAAATCTATTGAATTCTCATCTCAAGAGTCAGATTGATCGAAAGCATAAAAAGAGATGGGAAAATCATGAGTTTCTAAGGCCTCTAATTCTTGTCTGAATGGTCCCATTATGAGAGTAAGATTCGCACGAGAAAATGGATGCTAGAAACACATAGAAGCAAGACACCCAGTCATTTATGTGGTGAAAATGATCGAATGAGAGTTATTTCTATTGGTGTTCTAAGAGTTTATGGTGGGCACTGAGAAAGTCCAAGCTAGGGATCAGTGCAGATATTCCGAAAGTGAGTTGTGGTTAGTTGTGTTATTCATATTGTGTGCTGTAAGTTTGTCTCTAGTTTCTACATTGACCAAAACCGCCATCAGTGCTTCCTTAGGTACAAAATTTTATTATATAGGTCATTTCTTGTAGTTCGCTTCGCATCACTAGAATAGATTAATCAAGAGCATAAATATCAAAATGTGAATCTTAGGTTCTATATGTCTAATAATCCTTGCAGAATTACCCCTTATCGCAGCAAGATTTGAATGGAAACCTATGTCTATAGGATGGGGGGGAATATTGGAAACGAAATACCAAGCCATTCATGTTGCAAAATGAGGCATCTGGGAGGTGCTTATGTTGGTGTATCAAGGGTTGGTTATTAGCATTACATAAGTCAAAACGTTTTTCCAACGCATTAGAATCTATTGAATTCGCACCACAAACATCAAATTAATCAATGGCATCGAAAGTTAGTTGAAAATCAAAACTTTTGTATGCCTATGAACCCTTGTAGAATGACCCATCTGTCAAAGCAAAATATTTGAACGAGAAAGTGGGTATATGGGATGGATGGGGACGTAAAGGCCAAATACCTTGCCATTTTGATAGTTCAAACGGTCATCTGAGTGGTGCTTCTTTTTGTGTCATAAGTAGGGTTGTTGGTTATCATTACAGAATTCGAATAGTTGGTGGTTTTATCGAGCATTGAAGAGATAGTTGCATTGGTGTTCTTGTGGGCTAGGAATGGTTGCGTAATCCCAAGTCAAACCCGCCATGAGTGTCAGGTTTCCTGTTAGATTCCTCTGGTAAATCTATGAAACATGAAGCATCAAGCAGGACAAGAGATGTCTTAGCCTGAATCTTATTCAGGGGTCCATTTTGACAAAACGTTTTACTTGACGAAACCCTCACCTCTTCCTTAGGTACCCTCACTGTAGGTTGATTTGGCCATGGTATTTCCTCACCAAGCTTCCCCGTAAAGTGACCCCAATAGCCTGTCCTCTCCACGGGGAGTGATGACACTCTGGTGTTACGGGTGTAATGAGAGGGGATGGGACTACCATGAAATTTGGAACCCAATCACTGGGCTTCTCTAAATTTACTTTAAAGGACTTAAGTTAGTTGTTAGAGAGGGTGGGTTTAAAACCCCAGGGTAAGGCCACGGTACTTCCATCCATGTGTATGGCAACGGGAAGTGGCAAACCACTTGAAATGAGCTCACCGAGTGGGCCTGAGGGGGCTACCAGGTTTTCTCTCCCAGCCCAACAAGGTTAGGGAAGTCAGGTTCAAGCTTCATCAACTCGTCTGGACCTAAGCTTAATAGACATGACTCCAATTTCTTGTTGGGGTGTCCCTGCTAGCATCACATCAATTTTCAAAATTCGCTAGGATACCATCTCTAAACGTATGAGGTTAGGGAGCTAGGAGACTCCCTTGCCTCAACACGGTGGTTACCACCTATCTTGGTGATACAATGACTGGGCCTGAGGGGGCATACATGACTCATAGTCCATTGCTGGGGTGTCCCTGCTAGCGTCACATATCTTGACGGATGATGTTAGGGAGCCAGGGCACTGCCTTGCCTCATCGGTTATGGTTACCACCTCGTTAGTGGGCCTGAGGGGGCAGACTGATTCACTGCCCATTGCTAGGGTTTCCATCATTTTAGGTTAGGGAGCAAGGCTGCCTTGCTGAGCTATTATGGTTACCACCCGTATATCACTGAGTGGGCCTTCAGGGGAAACTAGGTTTTCTCTCCCAGCCCATTGCTGGGGTGTCCCAGATTTTTGGGGTGAGGTTAGGGAGCAAGGCTACCTTGCCTGTTTTCCTGGGTTACCACCCATCCTCCTAAAAATGAGTGGGCTAGAGGGGGAAACCCAGTTTTCTCTCCCAACCTCCTCCTTGTGGGAAGGGGGTGTCCTAGGAAATTGTTGGATCTACCATAAGGTGCACTCATACAACGATTGGACATGGGCCTGATGGGGAAGACATGACTTCGCAACCCATTGCTGGGGTTTCCATCACTTTAGGTTAGGGAGAAAAGCTGCCTTGCTGAGATATTATGGTTACCGCCCATATATCCTAGAGTGGGCCTTTAGGGGAAACCAAGTTTTCTCGCCCAGCCCATTACTAGGGTGTCCCGGATTTTTTGGGTGAGGTTAGGGAACAAGGCTACCTTGCCTCTTTTCTTGGGTTACCACCTGTCCTCCTAAAAACAAGTGGGCCAGAGGGGACAACCAGGTTTTCTCTCCCAGCCTCCTACTTGTGGGGGGGGGGGTGTCCTAGCTTAGCTATTGTGTTGCTAATTTCCATGGCCAGCTGAGCTACCTCCTCTTGTCCGATCCGGTTATGTCATATATGTAGGCCACATGATTCAAATAGCAGGTTCCCTATTCACTCTTCTAAAGGTTGGATGTAAGTGCTTTTGCCTTTGCTTTATGAAGTGCTTATTAATATCATAGTCAACTAATTCGAAATAAAGAGAAGAATCAATGGAATCAACTGCTACTGGTGCTTGTGTAGGTTCTTATGCATCTGGATTTGGAAAATATGAATATGAATCTACTGCATCTTGGTCACGATCACTTTCAAACCTAATAAAAAGGCTCCTCCACTAGTCACATAATCTGGCCCATTCAATTTTACCAAGTATTTGAGTTTCGCAGCATTATCTATAATGTGCCTCTCTTTACCTGCAAAGCAAAGGCGCGGTTGAATATCTTACCTTCAACTCGAATATTTTCTTTCCTCCTAGTGTTAATTGACCATATATGACATACTTATAGCAGCATTGTCCAATAGATCAGGTTCTCACTTACAAGGGATATGGATTACTTGTCCCGAATTAGGAGCTAGTTGATTATGCAAGCTTATGAGGTAACATAGTCATAATGGAATCACAAGCTTCTCTTTCTATGCGTATCTCCTCCCTCTAACCTCTATTCTAAATGATTAGCCTTAATCTTATTCCTTCTTATCCTTTCTTTGATACTTTCTTAGATGACTGAATAGTAGGCATATGATTTTAGAACTTCTATTCTATTCCTTAATGAGTGGGTAGTACAGAGGAAGGATACTAACTCTTAAGCCTTAGATACATGAATAGAAAGGCTTAATTGAAGCTCCTTCATTACTGGTAGCTTTCACACAGGAAGGGATGCTACGGAATCTTTCACTGGTAAGGAAC
Source organism: Pinus taeda (assembly GCA_000404065.3). NCBI lineage: Eukaryota > Viridiplantae > Streptophyta > Pinopsida > Pinales > Pinaceae > Pinus > Pinus taeda. The sequence goes on from APFE031507932.1 coordinate 46,667, forward strand.
CCATTGAAGTGGACCCATTAGCGAAGGTAGAAGCCTTTGTATTTAACCGGGTGAAAGCCAAGGTTGTGAGTTCAAATTAAGCATTAATTGTGAAAATGATCTGGACTAGTATAGGAGCATCAACCATAACAAATTCTCAAGGGAAGAGGGGAGAATAAAATACAATTTTGCCTATAACCTTGGGGCTATATTAAAGGAAAAAGAATAAGACTCAAAGCACCAAGTTTCCAAGAGCATAGGGCACGAAGGTCGCATAGATATTACCGATCTTACACATAGCGAAGCTTACC